>PVIR01028485.1:0-21934 GCA_004026965.1 Petromus typicus | reverse complement strand
TGAAATTAATGCTTTGTTATAGAACTATTGGGTCTGTATACATAACAACAGATAAAAATATTTTTAAAATAAAGTATTCAAATAACTAAATATAATTTTAAACACTAGGGGCAGAGATAGTTCTTTTTTATTGTTTTGTTTCTGAGAGAGGATCTTGCTTTGTTAGTTCAGATTGTGCCCGCCTCATGATGTAGCCCAGATTAACCTCGAACTTACAGTGATCCTCCTACCTCAGCCTCCCAAGTGCTGGCATTATGGGTGTGCACCACCACATCCACCAGCAGAGATAATGATAGAGCTAATAACTATTTAAAATTTCACCTTATTTATCCAGTCTCCAGTTGATGACCATTTGGGCTGTTTTCAAGATTTAGCTATTATAAGCTGAGCTGCTATAAACATGGATGCACATATGTCGCTGTGATATGATACTTTTGTGCATATATATAGGAGAGAAAAAGCAGGATCAAATGGGACCTCTAATTCTGTTTTATGAGGAATCTTCACAATGATTTCCTCAGTGGTTGTACCAGTCTACATTCCCACCAAGAGTGGAGAAGGGTTCCTTTCTCCACAGAGCCCTCAACCTCCAGCATTTGTTGTTAGTCAATTTCTTGTTAGCAGCCACTGTTTCTGGAGTGAGATACAGTCTGCATCTCGCAAATGACCAGTGATGTTGAATAATTTTTCTTGTGTTGCTTTGGTGCTTTTACTTCTTCATCTGAAAACTATCTGTTCGTTTGACATATCCTTTTTAACTGGGTCTTTAAACTTGGGGTGCTGATTTTTTAAGTTCTTTATATATCCTCTTTGTCTGAGGAATAGCTAGTAAATCTTTTCCTCAAATTGTAGATTGTTGTTTCTCTTTGTTGGTATTTTCTTTTGCTGTAAAGAAGCTTTTTAATGAGATGAAATCCCAGTTATTGATTCTGCTAGTTCCCATGCAGTTGAAGTTTTACTTATAAAGTCTTTCTCTAAGCCAGTGTCTCCAAGGATTCTACTTAACCCATCTTCCAGCAGATTGAGTGTTTCTATTTTAATATTTAGGTCTCTACTACACTTCGATTTTAATTTAGTACATGGTGAAACATATAGATGTAGCTTTAATCTTTGACAGGTTAAAGCCCCAGCACCATTTGTTAAAGACACTCTCTTTCTTTCAGGGAGGGTGATTGGCTCCTTTGTCAAAGATGAGGTGTCTTAGTATGTCTGGAGTTTGTGCATCTCCTAGTCTGTTCCATTGGTCCTTAGGTCTGCTTCTTTGCCAGTACCACAATTTGTATCACACTAGGTTTGTTGTGTAGTTTCAGGTTTCATGTGATACTCCTTGCCCTGTTTTTGTTGCCTAGAATTGCTTTCACTATTTTGGGTCTCTTCTGGTTCCAGGTTAATTTTTGGATTATTTTCGCTAGTTCTATGGAATATGCTACTGGGATGTCAATTGGGATTGCATTGAACCTATATAGTAGTTGTGGAAGTATGGCTATTTTGATGATATTGGTTCTTTCTCTCCAGAAACAAGGGATGTCTTTCCATTTTCTGATGCCCTCTTAAGTTTCCTTTTTAATATACTGAGAAGCAATTTTTAGAGGAATTCTACTGTAAGAGATTCACATTTGAGTGAAAGCACTTGTAAAGTATTTCAATTTTAGCTCTGACAACTTGTTTTTTTAATAATTGATTTTATTTATCTTATTTTGTGATTGCTAAATCTTGGAAACAACCCAAATGTCCATAACTGGAGACTGGATAAAGATGTGGTTCTTTTATAGAATGGAGTATTATTCTGCCATTAAAAATGATAAGATTGAGTCATTCATACTCAAATGGATGTACTTGAGGACATCCTCATAAGTGAAATAAATAGATCACAGATGCGTAAATATCATGTCTTTTTTTTCTGGTATGAGAAAAGGAAGTTGTAAATGAGTTGTAGTATGTATAGTTGATATTATGAGATAGAAAATATTTAAAAGAAAAGAGGGTGTAGGGGTAAATAACAAGGGGAAAAAGCATGTGATAGTAATAAAGAAAATAGGAAACTACGACTATTTATATAGGGGGTGGGGGGTTGCCAGGTGAGGGGAAGGGGGAAAAATGAGAATCAAGTCATGGCATATTCTGGTATAAACTCTCAATGTTGAATACGATGATGTTGTGTATTCATAATGTACCAATAAAGATTTAAAAAGAAAAAAATTGATTTTATTGGTACATTTTATGTACACATTGTGATCACAATCAACACTGAGAATTTGTACCAGTGTATGACATGACTTAATTCTCATTTTTCCTATTTCCCCTCTCACCCCACCCTTGATATTACATAAGCTTTGTTTCCTTTTTTAACATTATATTCCCTCTGCATTATATACCTCTACCCTCCTTTACCACTTGAATATTTTCTGTTTTACAGTATGTATCATACACTCTAGGACTCATTTATATGTTCAGTTTCTCATACCAAGGAAACATATCTGTGACCTATTTATTTCACTTGTATTTCTTTAAGGTATGTCTATTTGTGTAAAAAGGACTCAAATTTATCATCTTTATGGCAGAGTAATACTTTATTCTATAAAAGAATCACATCTTCTTTATCCAATGTCCAGTTGATGAGAATTTGGGTTGTTTCCAAGATTTAGCTATCACAAACTGAGCTGCTATGAATATGGGTCCACAAATGTCACTGAGATATGAATCTTTTAATTTTTTCATGATATGCCTATCAAGGGAAAAACAGAGTCAAATGAAATTTATAATACAAGTTTTTTGAGGAATATTTACACTGCTTTCCACAGTGGTTGCAACAGTCTGCATTCCCACTAACAGTGGAGAAGTGTTCCTTTCTCCCCACAGCCTCGCCAGTGTCTATTGCTGGTTAATTTTGAGATAACAGCCATTCTTTGTGGAGTGAGATGAAATCTCAGTGTTGTTTTCATCTGTATCTCTCAAATGACTAGCGATGTTGAACATTACTTCATATGCTTCTTAGCTGCTTTTACTTCTTCCTCTGAAAAGTGGCTGTTCCTTTCAGATGCCCATTTTTAAATTGAGTCTTTAAATTGGGGGCTATTTTTTAAAGCTCTTTATGTATTCTAGATAGTAGCTCTTTGTCTTAGAAACTGCCGGTCAAATTTTTTCCCCATTTCTTGGTTGTCTTTTGTTCTGCCAGTGGTTTCTTTTGCTGTGCAAAAGCTTTTTTTATTTTTCCAGTTTTTTTTTTTTTTTTTTTTTTCGAGATAGGGTCTCACTTTGTAGTTCAGACTGGTCCTGAATTCAGCCTTGAACTCACAGTAATCCTCTTGTCTTTGCCTCCCAAGTGCTGGAATTATAGACATGAGCCACCATGCCCAGCATTGTGGTATGTGATTACTGGGGATCAAACTTGGGATCTTATGCTTGTCAGGCAGATGCTGGAATCACTGAACTAAATCCCTGGCCCTCTATTTTCTTTTTTGAGAGTCTCAATATGTAGAATAGGCTGGACTTGTAGTCAGTATGTAGCTTGGGCTGATCTTGGGCATGAGTCACCTTGCCTGGCATCACTGTACATGGTTACTGGCTAGGGAGGATCAAACCCAGGACCTTGTATTTTAAGGCAAGTGCCAGAACCACTGAGCTAAATCCCTGGCCTGCAGAAGCTTTTTAATAAGATGAGATCCTATTTTTTTGATTCCTCCTGCTAGTTCTCATGCTATAGAAATTTTGTTTGTAAAATCTTTCCCTAAGCCAATGTTTCCAAGAGTTCTACCTATTCTGTTTTTCAGCAGGTTTACTGGTACTGTTTTAGTATTGAGGTCTCTATACCATTTTGATTTTATTTAGTACGTGTTGAAAGAGACAGATCTAGTTTTAGTCTTTGGCAAGTTAAAGTCTAGTTTTTCCAGCACCATTTATTAAAGAGGCTATCTTTCCTTCATTTAGGATATTTGGTTCCTTTGTCAAAGATGAGGTGGCATAGCGTATTTGAAGTTGATTCTGTACCTTCCAGTCTATTCCACTGGTCCTTGGGTCTGTTTGCCAGTATCTTTGCCAATACTATGCTGTTTTTAACACAGTGACCTTGTAGTATAGTTCCAAATTGTATCACAACTTGTTTTTACTTGCATTTATTATAGTTGGTATGAGAAAGAATGCCATTGTCTGGTTAAGATTCTCTGGAAATTTGTAACTAATTATAATTAATTTATATCCTAACTATATTATAACAACTGTATTATAAAGTAATAGTCAAATGAAAGAATATTATTTTTTCAGAATCTGTTTTCTGTGATCCTGTGAGACTCAGCTTGGCATAAGAACCATCATTCTGTTAAACACTTCCACTTTGTATCCTGTAACCTCCCTATGAACCTGGTACTTGTCCCCATGGGAACTCTCCATCCAACCAATGCATGCAGCCACAGCTTATACTCATTCCATAGCAATGAGACCTTACAAGCAGAGTGTTTTTAAAGGGTATTCTCCTTAGTAATAGAATCATCTAACTGTTGCTATTGGCTTCTGTAAAGACTTACTTATGCATAGAAACCTCTTAGTAACAAAAAGTAACAAATTTTGTCTTTAAGTACTGTGCCTTAGTCTAACTATGGGCCTTCCCTCCTCTGGAAGGATCGCCCCCAGTTGGGTAATAAAGCTCCTGGTTGGACTTTAAGATCATGTCATGTCCTGAGAGGTTGTCGCTTGGTGAACTTGATCCCAACCATCCCAACAGCATTTTGCCAGACAAGGAAGTATGTGAGTAAGAATTTAGATGATGATAATGTTGATACCATGGGTATAAATTTTGGACAAGAGTTTATGAGGTGCAAATCCAGCGGACAATCTCCACATGTGGGAAAGTGGAAATAGAACAGATGTGTAGGAGTTAATTCTGTCATTTCTAGTATAGTTTTCTCCACACACTACAGCTCTCCCATGGAGAAAGAAAAGCATTTTGTCTGAATTCAGCACCCACAGCAATAAATGCTGATTCTCCCTCTTACCTTACAGGAATCCTGGCCAGGAAGTGGTGACAGAAGAAAACCAGACAGGTCTGGACATGTGAGCTTCTTTATTATACAATCAACAGACTAAGATTTCATTTAAATTTCAAGAAAAATCACATGAGGTAAATTCAGCATAATTCTCAAATCAGTTATCAGCCATCCCTAACCACTTCTCAAATGGTCGCTTGGCTGCGCTGGTGTCTTGATTTGCTGGAGGAGGTGGCAGGTATCTGGGAGAGAGTGAATGGCACAACAGTTATCCTGTGCTTTGTTTGATCATTGTTGATGTTGTTCATTTTGTTTTGAGACAGGGTCTTGTTATGTAACTCAAGCTGAACTTGAACTCACTATGAAGTCCCAGGCTGTCCTTAAACTTCTGTTGCTTCTTCTGCTTCCACCTCCTGAGTGATGGGTCATAGGCATGCACCACCATGCTTCACTCTTCCTTTTTTTTGTGGTGTCTATAACTTAAACAAAGGTACAAACAAATGTATAATATAATTGTTGGTAAAATGTAGATCACAATTATGATTTTTAAAATCATATTTTCCAGTTTGACCAAATATATTTTAGTTAAGAATTTGGAAATGATTTGGATGGTCCCAAGCTTCCTCAACTAAGGAGCTTAATTGGTGGATCTGGATGTATAATCTGGATGGTTAATTCTAGGTCCTGGTGATTATATACATATTCAACTCAGTATACTTACCTGCTTTTGCTGAGAATTTTATGTGTTTCATTTGCTCAATTTTTTATATTCTGACCATGTGTGAACAACTGTTTTTCTGGATCTGATGAAGGCCAATGTACAACCCATACACATAGGAGGTGTGATTGGAACATACACTGAAGGTTTAAATATAATATCATTACAGTAAAAACATATCACCATTAATCTTTCTAAAAAATACCTTGCTTTGAATACAAATCTCCTAGTCCTTGCAGATTTCCAAAGCAATAATGAAAGTCTTTCCCCATAAGTACTTTTAGTTGCACTGCTGTGACAACCTCTGTGTCCTGCACTGATTCAAAGTGTTCGCTTTTGAGGATGAACCAAGATTACCACAACATGAGAACTAGTGACTGAAGGGGTTGAAGACACAGCACAGTGTTCTCACAGGCTTGTCTTTCCATTCAGTGGCACTTGGGAGTGGCATTTATTGTATTTCTGATAAAAACTCATGAACATATATTTCCAGAACTGCTTCAGAAAGTGACAAGAATGGTGGGATAAGTGTTTTTGAAATAAGCAAGAGTATTTTGAGAGGACTTAACAGCAATACATCTTTTACCCTAATAAAATTTTAAAATTCAATCTCTCTCTCTCTCTCTCTCTCTCTCAATAATAGTGCTGAGAGAATTTATTTTCTTCCTTATTTTTATGCGCAGATCAAAGACTTGAGTTGAAGGATTCAGTGCTGTTTTCTGTGGCTCTCTCTCTGTCTATCTGTGTCACTTTGTCTCTCTCTCCCTCTTTATTTTGTTAGATAATGGGTAATTGGGCTGTTTTTCATAAATTATAAACCTAAGATTCTTAAGAAGTGAGTTCTGGAATATAGACCATCTGGTATTTGAATCCATCCATCTCACCAGCACATTATTTTCTCACCAGTAACATGAAACCAAGTGCTGCTGTATTTGATGAGGAATCTGAAGACCTGTATCTATAAATCCATCTTGTATGTAGCTTCTTTATGTGACTTTGGACTTCTTTCTTGTTGGATGAATATGACAAAGCAACAGGAAAACCTGTAAATGCCCAGCAAATCATTCACTTGTACTTTTCTATTTTAAACCCACATCACTATCTTCACTCTTTGGTTGAAACTGTTGTGCTCCACAAATTATATTTTCACATTGATTTAAGAGGACTGTTGGCACATTTCCTCACTACATAGTTACTCATAAAATGCTAATTGTCTTCAGAAAAAGTAAATGTATAATTATATTCTAAGGCAGTTGAGCCAAATACTAAGAAAGAATGGAATCAGAACATAGCAACTTATTGCTGTGTCATGTATCTCTTGAATCAAGGATTTTCTTCCAAAATTTAGGCATTAGAAAGATAAGCTTCCAATTTTACCATCAATTCTTCTGGGGGGCCCCCCACAGTAAATGAAGTAGCAGGAAAGAGAATAAAGTTGCTAATGAAATAATAGTGGAATGGAGAGGTGCATTTCTCAATATGGCTGTGCACTGAGTGACTTTTAAACCATCAAAAAGAAGTGTTCGGGAAAAAAAAGAATTGTAAACCAGCTAAGTAACTTATAATTGTAAAACTAACTCATTCTCTGTGGCCATAAGTGCAGAGTAGATATTTATCTAGAGTCCTCCATGATTTTATGAATTACAGACATCATTTCTGTAGGGTTTCAAGCCCTACTGGGATAACTCAGTGTTTTTATTGACATCTTTCCTCGGAACACTAAAAAGTGAAGCAGAAAAAAATCTCTACTTAAAGAAAAAACTAGAACAACCTTCTCACTGTTTTTACAGATAGCTCTGACATTTTTTTGTTAGGTTGCAGCTGTGACTCCAAACTGGACAGTCTAATTAACTAAAGCTAAATATTTTTATTTAATTTTTCTTGGAACACTATTAGCTTTAATGTATAATATATACCTATGGTTGAAAGAGTCCAAAAGCATAAAAAGAAGCACAAATTGTTAGTTTCAAGAAGGCATCTTAAAATTTCCACATACACTCCCATTACTAAGTCATCCCCAAGTGCAGGACAGACCAATAGAAAGAAAATCTAGTTAGACACAGTGGGAAATGATGAAAGTGCCGAGTGAGTGGGTACCAAGGCCATCAAAAACCGCAGACAAGAGCCACACGTCAGTCGCCTTCCTTCTTGATCTCAAGTCCTGCTGCTTGATCTCAAGTCCTGCTGTGGGTCTCCCTTTCCCCTCTAGTGTTTCTTTAGGAAACAATTTATGCAATCACAAGCACAAATCTGTACTTTTCCGTAATCACATAAACTGCGTGCCTGTAGAGGCAAAGCTGTTTTTAACTAATATGGAAAGGTAATGTTTAAGGTCATATTTAATAAATAAATCTCCCTTTCCTTCTCCTAAAACTGTAATATCCTTATAACATTTTGAATATTCACTTGTATATGTATATTTATTGAGAACTATTACTATTCTGTGATTCAGTCACATGGTTTAAATTATTTTGGCTATATAATAAAATTCTCTGCTACATATGTATGCCATAGTCTTCCAATCCTTATGTTTCCCTCTTAATATTCCAAGGTATCTTTGCTTGCTTACTTTTGTTTCTGAAGTTTGGAGAGAATTTATATATTCTCAAATAGAATGCTACAGTGTTTATAGATAAACCAGGAATGATTAATATCTTTAGGATGCTAACAACAGCACTTTTAAATTTTTATCTTCTTTTGAGGGTATACAACTTTTAAAATAGACTGTGCATATTTTTAAGTTTACTGTGTTTTTGACTCTATGTAATGTCTCTTAGTCCAGAATATCTGTTGGCTATTTGAATACGTAGTCTGTTGATTGTTTTCTATTACTTTGTGAATACACATATTGTTTGAATTTTAAAGTGTTTATGATAGTTTTGAACTATATCTCAATTTTCCTTATAAATACTTGCACAAAATTATTGCATTTTTTGTTTTTTCTCTATATATTTCATATCTTTTTTGCTGGGATTTCTTGGGCAATATTATGTGATAGTAGGGATAACTGCATTATTATTTTATTCCTGATATTAATTAGAATTTTTTTTTAGCATTTCTTCAATACAGGTTGGATCTGATTACTTATGTTGAACAGCATTATTTTGTTCCTACTTTATTGTATTTTCTTTAAAAAACAAAAGTAGATTAAATTTTCATATATCAGTACTTATAGAACATGATGAATATTCACTTTGGGTCTATTTATATGGTAAATTATATTAACAAATTTACTATTATAGACATTTTCTTTAATTTTTGAATTCTGTGTTGTAATTCTGTGTTACCTCCCAAATACACTATTACATTTTATTGGGATTTTTAAAAAATAATTTCTCATGAGGGGATTGATCTAGAGATTCATTTTTTATATTAACTGTAAACATTTTTAGAGCAATGTTATAGTATTGGCAAAGAAAGAATTTTGAAGTTTTAAAAACATTTTTCTTGTGTTTCTGATGAATTTAAGATACTAATCATTTTAATTACATGTTCTTCTAAAGTTAATCAAAATCCTCTGGGAAATCATCTGTGTTTTATGCTTCTCAGAAAAGCAGTTTTTTGAGATATCCCTCTAGTGCTCACTTTCCCACCCTGCAGACTCCCTCTCCATGTATTGCTTAGATTTTCTATGTTTATAGGAATTTTGCTCAGCAATGACCACTGAGCATCAGTTAAAAATACAGGAATTACATTTTTAGAAGCATTGTTGACAGCTCTTTGAACACTTACATTTCCTTGGTTGAGCTTTTGTGGAGTAAGATACAAAAAATAAAGCAATAAATTTAAAACATGTGTCACAGCACTTCTAAAACAAACATAGAAGAGCATCTTGCCTGTAAATGTGCTGCTGACTTCCAACAATGGAAATTGGCAGGAAGATATTAGTGACAGGAAAAGATAGGGAAGGTTTTCAAAGATTGTAGAAAACCTTGAAGATCCTTCATAATGTACAAAAATAGAGTCTCATCCCTAAGAAGTTACTTGGCAGAATACAATCTCCTCATTACTTATTGTTCTAAAACAGAGTGACCCTTCAGGGTCACAAATTTCTGGATCTTCTTTCCAAAGCTTCACATCATTGTAAATATAACACACTGACCTTTCGTAGCCAGGGCCACCTCTCTTATGATATGGGATTATGGGCTCATACTTCTAGTGTTGATCTTGTGTGCTACTCAAAATGTGTAGTGCTGTACAAACCTGCAGCTGAGAGTAAATTAGACAATGGGGAATGAAAGGCAGAAAGCAGAGAAAATAAATAATTTAAAATCGCCTAATACATATATAGCAAGATAAATCTTTGCACATGGTAGGCAGCTTAATTTTTACCACTTCAACTGCACAGAGAACTAAAAAATATAGCGACATTAAATGGCTTTCCTAACGTCATCTCATTAAAGTATAACTGAGCTGCAACAGGAAATTTCTTTCAGTTAAACTATACTGTGACTTGAATGACAAAAAGAAGCACTGTGGAAGAAAAAAGTGGTGCTCATAGGCTAGCATATAAATGACCCTAAGGAAAGGGGTTAAAAAATTTCATAGTCAACTAACGCTAAGGTCATCACATTTTCTCATCTTAGCCAATTATCTTAGTTTCTGTTTCATCAAGACTTATCACATTGTGGAGAAAATACCACTCTTATTAGTTTCTATTTTAAAGTTGTCAGGCACATTTTAAAAAAAATTATGACTTTGTTTTTAGCAATTTTCTGGTCAGAGTGATAATTTTCTAGGTTGGCAGTTAGTTCCTGAGTTTTGAAGGCTGCTATTTTGGTCTGATTTAAACATTGGCCAACCATCCACAAGAAATTGGCAGACACTTCTCAGAAGCCTTTTCTTTGAACAGGTAGGCTTCACAGCAGAATAAAAGAAGCATCATGTCCAGATGGTTTCAGGAACTAAATTTCAGCAAGGAAACAATTCATCACAGAACAACACTCACTGCAGCTCACTTCTGCTGAACTAAAAGAAAACAGGTATTTCAAATTTTCTCATTAATTTACACACAACCTAGAACTTCAGCTTTATTTCATTTCTCTAACTGTGTGTTTCTATATGTATTTTTATGACCAAAATTATACCATTTAACAGTCTTATGAATAAAATTTCTGAAGTTAATAATGTATTTAGGCATGTTGGCAATCTGTCTCTTGGTGTTCTCGTTACCCATGGGAAGATCTTGAAAATTTTAAAGAAATTTACTTAATCTTTTTTGAAGAGCAGTTTCAAAATCATAGTTGACCTACACTTTATTTTTTTCATGGAATATCATCAATTTCTCATGGCACTATTATTCTATGTGTAGGTGTTTTCTCTAAACCAAGGATTGGCACACTATTGCCCATAAAACAAGTACTCTCAGAGATTCTGTGAACCCTAGGGCTAGAAATGTTTTTACATTTCTAAGACTATGGGGGAAAAAAAAGAAATAGAGAAATGTTCATCATGAGCATTTGAATTTTAAATGTGAGCCTTAACCCCTTAAAGTTTGTATTCTCTGATTCTGTGCAGAAAACTTTGGCCTGTTTTTGTTAATCTACATAAAATATATTAACAAGTAAATACATGTATGACACTGATTAAAAAGTTACACAAAGAAATAAGGTAAAAGTTTATGTTTTAATTTAAAACTCACTTCTCATAGTGAATGTAGGGAACTGCAATGTTGATTATGCCTAAAGCAGATTGTAAGCAGGGTACACTGAAAAGAGTTAACCCTACAGTTGGCTTGTTGATTGACGTGAGTCCAGCCAAAGCCTATATTCCAAGTCAAAGTAACTTTCACCCGAATTTGTTTCTCACAATTAAAACTTTCTTAACTAGAAAGACAGTATTCTAATTACAATCATATATTTTGTCTATTCTGTTCCTAATTCAAGAATGCTTTGTCTTGTCTTTAATGAGCCTCTGTGCCATTAGTATCCATAGAAGCCATATGAAATGGACATTATTACATGTAGTCCTATGTTTGCACATAACTCTCCTTTAACACAATTGATTACCAGTAAAATTCAGTGGCTCAGACTGGCCAGAGCCTTTGTCATTTGGATGGGCAATGGTTGTCCTGGCTCCCTGATTTGTGTCTTCTAGGGTTTTTCTTCAGGCTTCCTTCATACACTGAACAGGAGACTGGAGCCTACTTCAGTTTTCTAGTAACATTTCAGGGGTTTTCAGTAGTGAGAAATTTTGAAACTCTCCTCAAATTATTATTTACCTTACTACTGTGTTATGCAACAGGAAAACATTTATTTCTCCGAAATAGAATGTTTGATCTATTAATCAAGTAATTCGTTTTCCCTTTGAAGTCTTACAATCTCTGATAACCATCATTCTACTCTCTACTTCTATAAACTGAATATTCCAGGTTACTCATATAAATGAGATCATACAGTTATTTGTATCTCTGTGCTTGGCTTATTTCCCTTTACAAAATATCCTCTAGATGTATTTATGTTGTTAAAAGTGGCAGAATTTATTGGAGTTCTTGAAGGCTGAGTATATTCTGGCCTGTACACACTATATACTACATTTTAATCCATTTATCTGTTAATGGACATATAGATTGTTTCCACATCCTAGATACTGAAATGCTGCAATGAATATGAGTGTAGATACTGCTTTTAATTGGTATATACAGTAAATATTCTAATTTCATTATTCTACTGTTTACATATGTATCAAAACATCCCATTATACCATATATGGTTATTTGTCAGTTAAATATGAAATTTTTTGAAAAACTATTCTTTTAAATGGTTCAAACTTTAATTATTGAAATAGAAAACAGTACAATGAATACAGTAGATGGTTTAGGAAGATCTTAAAAGCTTAAGTTTTCATATTTAATATCTACTTCCAGGAGCAACATTTCATTGGGTAAAGATCAACTTCTATCTACTTGAAATAACTTTGAGATAGTGGTGCATATGTGTCAGCCCTCAGGAGGCTCTGACAGGAGGACAGAAAATTAGAGCCCAGCCTGTGGTGCATTCTGAGTTTAAGATCAAGAAGAGCTACATAATGAGACCGAGTCTCACATCAATCAATTAGTATATAAAATAAATAGAACAAGAAAGTTAAAAAAAAGCCCCATAAAACCTTACCTTTGAATATCATTATGTCTTATGGCTTTGTGAGGTGACTGGGATTTATGAGTAGGTATTATTTTGGATCTTTCATGCAGAAACTGTTGTATCTTGCAGACACATCTGATCCACTGACAACTTATCTCAGCTGCACATCATAGAGGAATAGTCTTTAACCCTTGTACCCAGGGGATAGTTTCTTGAAAAACAATGTATTTACTGGGATGGGTAGATGTTTTTGAAATAATTTAAGTCAATTACATTTAAAACAGATTATTTCTATTATTAGCACATTGCAATATATAATTAATGATACAGCTCACTGTGGTGAAGAACCAGGAAATCTGATCATGTTTTCATACAACTAAAGGACTCCATCTGGGGATGTTGGAAGACAGTTACACTCAAAGTGTGTTGATTAAATCCAGTCTCCTCTATATTCTTACTCTGGTTGCTATCACTGCAGTAAACCCTTCTTTACAAAGATAGGACATTGGAAATGAAAGTAGTCTTTTCAGTAATTTTGTGGCAAAATCATGTTCTATCTTGACTTTATTTTTAATAGCTTATAAGCATATGTATGCAGTATGCAGTGATTATATTCATCATCATGTACATAATCCATCTTCATTACTTTTTCCTCGTCCTTCCCTTCCTCTTCCCCTACTCTTTATTTGTCTTTCTGTTTGATCATTTTCTTCCTACTTCCCCATATCTATCTATTTTGGTCCATATTAGTGCTTTTGATTTCCACACAAGAGCAACAATGTGGTATTTAAATGTATGTTTGATTTATTTCACTCAAAAGTATAGTCTCAGGCTGGGGATTTAGCTCAGTGGTTCGGGTGCCTGCCTTGCAAGCACAAGGTCCCAAGTTCAATCCCTGGTAACCACATACTACAATTCATGCTTGGTGACTCACATCCACTGGTTTAAATATCTGCAACAAACAGAGCTTCCAAAGATGAGTCTAGAGACTGTGTCATCCACAGAGAAACAGAGAAATACTGGATAGCTGAAAAGATCACCTGAATTTAATGGTATTTTTCAGGATATGAGTATAATTATCAGCTATATTAAAGTGCATTCCCTTATCTCACATAGGTTTGTGCAGCTGTGTAAAGAGGTGCCACAGAGCACACATGTCTTCTCTTATATACTAAAATGAGATGGCATTCCTAAGGCAGATGACTGGCTAAATTTTTGAGTTAGAAGAGCTAATCCAGAGGTTTCTTAAAAAGCAGTTACCAGTGGCACACAATTCAGTGAAAGAGAATGGATCCCCAAACTTCCTTACTTATGTGAGAGTCAGCTGCTCACTGAGCACAATCTGTCAGTTTATAAAACAACTATGTTCAGTTTTGCAGATAAAGTACCTGCATTCAAAGCCAAACAATTTCTGGGAGCAACAAATGATATTGGGATCTTTGACACATTTCAAAAATTATCAACTATTTAGAAAGAGACTGTTCCAGTGATTTCTTTCTCCCAGCTTGTGCATGATCACTTATCTCAATTTTCAAAAAAATGTTTTAGCATTATTTTCCAAAAGCAACAACCCCTGGCCTATGAAAGAACGGATCCATGACCCACTCATTTGTGTATAAGCCAGATGATTCAACTTTATCTGTGCAAAAACAGAACAAATTTCTTGAGATAGTAAATTACTGTGGGTATATGAGTATGTTTAAGACAGTTTCAAATCTTATTACCCTCTGGATTAATGTCAAGGTAAAGTAGTCATCTATTGTATATAAAAACCACATTTTCTTTTTTTTATTTATCTGTTGATGGACATCTAGCCTTTTTGCATGATTTAGCTGCTACAAATTGTGTTGCTATAAACATGAGTGTATATATATCTTCATGGTAGGATAGATTTTACTCTTTTGGAAAGATATCAAGAAAGGAAATGGCTAAGTCAGATGAAACTTCTAATTTCAATTTTTGAAGAATCTTCATATTGATACTACTCTATCATAAACAAAGATAAACTTGAGACATTTTTAGTTAAATGGATGAAACTTGAGACTATACTTTTTTTTGATATAGGGTCTTACTTTGTAGTTGAGGCTATCCCTGAGCTCACTATGTAGCCCAGGATCACTTAACAGTGATCCTCGTGCCTCTGCCTCCTGAGTGTTGGAAGTACAGGCATGAGCCACCAAGCTCAGCACTATAGTTTATGTGCAAAAGACATGTGTGTTCTGTGGCATCTCTTTACACAGCTGCACAAACCTATTTGAGATAAGGTTAATATGGTTGATAATTGTAATCATATCCTATAAAGCATGTTTAAATTCAGGTGACCTTTTCAGCTAGCCTGTATTTCTCTGTTTCTCTGTGGATGACACACTGGCTAGACTCATATTCAGAAGCTCCCTTTGTTGTGGATATATAAACCAGGAAGCCATCCAGTCATGGCAACCACTCCATCCATCTATATATTGGCTCAAACTGACCAGTTTTCCAGACATGTAATCATGTAAAGAAGTGAATAATTCTGTAGCTATGGTTTGGAGTGGCAATACAAGGGCACATAGCATCCTTCTTAAGTATCATGCTGAAAAATATTTCACAAGAACAAGCATTACTGCTTTGTTGCCAGTACTAGTACACAAGTAAGACTGGATTCCATATCATGATGACTCATTCCTTCTCTGTAACAATTATGTCTCAATATTATCTACTATTTGATCAATTCATCTAGTTATGATGCTGCATGAAATAAGAACACATGCCATCAAGTTAGCTAGAGTCTTTCCTAAATTTCATAACAACGATCTATAGCAGCAGGCAAAATCAATTATTCAATTATAAAGAGCTTCTTAGCTTTAGCAATGCAGTTAATCATGAAAATAATGCGCTTAGTACAGCCACATTTTATAAAGTGGTGGCCTTTAATTACCATTTCTGCTTTTTGTATTCATAGGGTTTTTTCTTTTGGAAATCTCCCAAGGCTTTTCTTTCAATGCATGATTGTTGGTCTTCATGTAACAAACAAGTTTTGATGGTCTTACTTGCTGCAATGAGTCCATAATTTAAATAGGACTCTTGGTATTTTCTTTTAAGTACAATTTTTTTGTTGTTGTTGGTGGTGGTCACCTTAGAGTCTTCTGCTCTCTCAGCATTGGATCATCTCCCTTTCAAAGAAACTCTCCAGTATTTTGTTTTTTTCTCATTTTGACTAAGGTTAACCTGTGGGTTTACCCAAACTGAGACTGACTGGACAAATATGCAGTGTGGAAAGTGGTACAAACAAGAAGTAGTAAATAAAATTATGGGTGAACTATAATTGGACGTAAGTGTCAGACTCTGGCTTAAAGTGTGACAATTATTGTAGAACATAACTCACTTACCACTCTAAAGCTTGCTAGGAGATGCACGTTAATGGTCACTTTTCTCACTGACTGAGTTTCTGATAGAGTTTCCAAGCAACTGATTTATTGTGGCCACTGTGCAGTCAATTTCCTGTTTATTTTAGTCTTTATTTGGAGCTGCTCCTCAGTGCTAGTATTACCTCCTCAGCTCCACTTCAGATCATCAATCATTAGATTCTCATAAAGAGTACAAGCCTAGATACTGGGCCTGAGAATTTGCAGAAAGGTTAGTGCTACAGTAAGAATTGAATGCTTGTCTGACAGGAGGACATGCTTAGGTGGGAAGATGAGTGATGAGGAGTGGCCTTGAAAACAGATGCACATTTATTCCTTCATACTCTGCTCACTTCCCGCTGTGTGACCTGCTTCCTAAAAGGTGCAGGGATAGAATATTCCTCAGCACAAGGTTTACTCACATGGCTGGCAGTTGGTGTTAGCAGTAGACGGGGAATTCATCTGGGATTTAAGCATCAAATCTACAGGCAGCTTGTCTGTGTGGCTTCTACTTCTCTTCACAGGGCAACTCAAATTAAAACATGAGGACGCAAGAGATCAAGAGGAATCTCAAAGGGGCTTGACCTCAGACTTCCAGAATGTCATTTTGACTGCTTTCCACTGGTCAAGTAGGTTCCTAACTCATTTTTGAGAGCAGGAGAATTAGCTCCCACATCAAGAATTGAAGGACAGCAGGAGGTACAGGAAGGGAAAGACTTTGTGTTCATCATCTTTGAGGTCTTTCATATTTATTCATCCAAAATGCTTTAGCATTACAAGTCCATGATAAATACAGTGATAGAACATCCCCCTTTTAGTTTTGCATTGCAAGACATCAAAGCTGCTTACAGTAGGATAATAGAATCCCAAACTTATGTGAACTCTAGTTTTCTTTTAAGAAGTAGTGAATTGAGATGGCATAAGGTCAATATTGCTTTTAATTTTTACGGAACTTTTCTAAATTTTTTAGATGACTTAATTCAGCATGGAATATGAAATTTGCATATTACTTTGTATTCTGTTCCCATAAATCCAAAATTGATGTGATCCTACAAACACAAGCAGTAAACACACAAATATATAGTTGTGCTTATTGGGGTGAGAATTCAGAGCTTATTTGGTTAGGCAATTAATTAAAAGCTATATTTAGACAGATTAATTCCTTGCTTTGGGACAAGCCTGAAGGCAATTTATTTGTTTAAGTAAGTCTCTCCATTTATACTCCTAAGTTGTACACTTTTCTTATTTTGTAGGCAACAATGAGGGATAGAAGAGAGGGAGGACCATAAGTTAGGGCTTCACATTCATGAAAGATCTTAAATTTAGAGCTGAAGATTTTTCTCCAAATGAAATTATATTCTGAGAGATATCCAGATGCATATAAAAAGACATTTATTAAATGACAATAGAACAGAATTCTTAGTTTAATTTGTAACTTAAAATTCATTTAAAAAGTTGTAGCTTCTAAGAATTCTCTTTTCATGGGATGCATCCCAGAGCTTTGCGTATACTAGGCAAAAGCTTTAACACTGTGTTAAATCTCCACCCCCAAACAGTGCTTTATTAAAATTAAATCATATAGCCTTATTATATTGTAACACCAAGGACTGAATACAAGGGCTTCATACAGAACCTCAGCCCCAGTCTTTTTTATGGCAAGTCTAGGTAAGTCACTAAGTTGTACGGCCCGGGCTTGAACTTGGATCTTCTGGCTTCATCCTCCCAGAGTGCTGGCAATACCAGTCTGCCCCCACCACCTTGGGCTGTGAATGTCACTACTGTATTATTATATATTTGTGTATGGCTGTGCCTGTGTGTGTGAGTATTTACATATATATGTTAAAATTTGTTATTTTTTCTTAAGTTAACAAGTCAAACTGCTCATTATTTTTGGACTCTACTTTGATTTGTGTTCCTTAGTACACAGAGCATCTCAAAAGATGGTAGTGCCTCATCCTGGTTTCGAGAAACCACACATTTCCCTTTTAAGCGGTCACATAACCCACCCTCATCTGCACTTTTAGTGGCCAGAATGATAGTAGAAAGGGCTACTCTGTCTGTAACACTGGTCACTCTCCTTTACCTTACATGTGTATCTTTTAGTAGCAGATTTAAGAAATTCATTTGTTGAAAGCTAACTCTTGAAAAGAACTTTCAATATATGGTTGCTGCATATCAGTAAGCTTTAGACTGGCCTCCACATTCACACAGAAGATGGAAGATAATATTAATAATTTCATAGGAATAAGAAGCAGTGGCAGTTAGACCATGAATATAGATGGAGTTTAAAGAGGAAAAAGACCTCCAAATTCAAAGAATCCTATTATGTTTTTTCCTGAATAAACAATTGTTAAAATTCTTGCTCTGGTAAATTCAGCTTTATTTATAAATGCCTTAGTGTGAGTGTTTCTTTTTGAAAAAGTCAGAAAGAAAAGGGCAGTGAGATAATTGGCAATTTGAACCAGATAATGGGGCAAAACAATTGGGTGAAGAAGGGTTGTAGAGTAAAACTCAGCAACACAGACAGTGAACAGCATGCATTCCATGTTGCTGTGGTGTGGACAATGGCGTGATGATGAGAAGCCAGAGCTGGGATGGTTTTTTTCGTGCAGGGAAGTGACATCTCCTTACTTCTGCACCATCAGTCCCAGGAAGTTTACTTCACTTTTTGCTATGGGAAAGCACAATTAGCATAACACCAGTGTTTGGTACCACAGAGAGCCATGGCCCGGCTCTTTCACATGGTAATATTGTGACATTTGGCAACTTCCCTTTCTTGTGCCTCAGTTTCCGCCATAGTGGGTTATGATTAGTGATATCCAACTGAAATTGTTTCCACAAGACTCATATATGTAAAACATCCCTTCCAGAGACCAATGAGTAAAAGTTCAATGCATGATAGCTTTCACCACCAGTAATAGTAACATCACATTACAAGTAATGTTCGGATATTAGCGAGGATACTACAAAAGTGCCATTTGCTTTGAAGGAACACTGTGCTCTGGCAGTTCCACATTTGTGTGTAATTTGGCAATAACAAGTCAGAACTGAAATAGCTAATGTAATAGACACAGACTTGCTGATTTTTTAAAACTAAACTCTGAGACTTAGAGACACAATGTCCTCTGAAATAGAAACCAGACTTTGGATCAGAAAGCAAGTAGAGGAAATAAGCAAGGCCAGAGTGGTGCATGGACCTATGGAGCCTTGTAAGGGAAGCAGGAAAGAAACAAATGGAACCCATGAGGTTCTGAGCTTTGAATGCTCAAAGTAACTGATATTGAGAATTAGACCATGAGGTTTGGATCAATGTGTTCCCTGAAGGAACTGGCGAGCACAGAAGGAAGAAAAACAGGCAAAAGACAACCAAAGATGCTGCTTTGGAAATTCCAACCTGATCTCATGGAGTTCTGTTGTTAATTTAACTTACACATCCCTGTAAGGGCATTTGGCTTTTATGATTCTGCATCTGTTCATATTTAGCACTTTTCAGCTCTCTCTACAGGAAGGCAACAAGAAGTAGAGTGGAGACCACTGCTGCAGACCAGTTATGCTGGCCAGAATGTAAATGTAGTCACTTGTGGCATAATGCTCTGTTGGCACCACTAGAACAATCCAACTAGTCATTAAAATGAAATCATTCTGCACAGTAACAGGCTGCTAAAGAGTTATTTCTCCGAATCCCCTGAATAGCCTCGGACCATTTTGCTGCCCAAGCCCACCACTAAGACCCTTCAGACCTCCCCAAAAGTTGCCAGATGCTGAACTGAGTGTCCAATGTCCTACCTTAGAGGCTGCAGAGGACTTGGAATATCACCTGTGGATGGAGTTTTGTAGATTATCAGTATACTTTTATATTCTTGGCCATTTCCCTAGTGGTACTATATATAGGCTCCTACCTTGGTTACCAAAGGGGATAAATTTCAAAGCATTGTAGGAGGTGACAAAGGCAGTACAGTTGAGAAATTTTTATAGGTTAATCTTTCTTCTTTATCTAAAAGGCCTGGACATGTTTAGTGAAGTCCATGTACTGTTGTACTGAAGTACTTTTAATGGCAGGTGGGCTCACTTCTCTTGGAAACTCAAAGAGATACTTGAGAGAACCACTCAGGAATCCCTGTAAACTGACACACCCCGAGAAGGGAGAGAAAATTATTGCAATATTATTTAGTACAACATGACTTACATCTCTATTTACTCCCTGAGTTTCTCACAATGAATGTTTTGACAAGCTAAATCTGCCTTTCATCTAGTTTGGTAAATAGAGCTATTTAATCATACCTTTGAAGAAAGAACACATCTGTAAGAAGGAGACAGAATAACCAGGAATATGTGATGAGCACTGAGGGGTTAAACTTTTTCCCCAATTTATTCTCTAGTTCAACTCCAGTGGAATTTGAATTGGGCTGGGTTCTGTTTAGTCACACTCAAAAAAAGATGAGATATTTGTTTTCCAGTTGGCATGTGGCTTACTTCTGTTGGTGTGTAGGATAACACATTGATGACAACACATTTCCTGGCTTCGGTGTGTGCATCCAGGTGTGTGTACATATGTGAGGGGGTAGTCGTGGATCAGCAGACCCAGAAAAAAGTTGCAAGTGCCAGTAGCTTAGCTGAGAGGTGAGCCTGGAACCAAAGGGGGAGTTGAGTCTGGGTGTGTCATTGAGTATGTTATCACTTGGTCTATCACTCTCACTCAGTCCTGCTGAGAATGATTGAGAACCAGCTTCAGGGTATGTATCAGGACATCCCAACTAAAGTGCCACCAATATCCCCACATGCTGACCGTTTCCAGCTCAAGGTGTTGTATTTACCTGTCCCATCAGCATACAGTGCAAATTTTAAAATCTGTGGCAGGTTTTTAAGTCAGAATAAATGTGGTTAGATGTAATATTTTAGTTATTACTTGACATTCTTAACATTTTAAACAGAATCTCTGTAACCTAAAGCACAGAAGCATTGGCAGCCCCTCTGTGTGGGATCACCAAGATTATCCCACCATTAACAAATTTATAACCCCATTTGGTGTTTTTAACTAAGAATTCTTCAGTGAGGATACAAATGTAAACACACTTCTGTATCTTCAAAGATGAAGTCAAGGCAAATGAAAGCCATGTCTTAAACATAATCACAATTCAGTCCACAATATACTGGCTCCAAGGCAGAATGACAAAGTAGAGATGCATGCATAATAGAGCTGAGGAAGCTGCTTGTGGCATGGCAGAAGGCCAAGAGACTCAAGACAGAGAGAGGGCTATGAACTCTTCCAGGCCATGCCCTCAGTGAGCCACCCCTTCTCAAAAGACCCCACCTTCTAATAGTAAGTTAGCTTTAAACCCCCATAATCTAATCCCCTCCCAAATTTCCTGCCTTAGATGAAACAAGACTTCAGAGGACAGGTAGATATAAACCATAAAAAAGATAAAGGAAAAACATTAAGCAGAAAGTTTTTATAACATTTGTTGTTATCAAAGAAAGACACCAGAGAGAATTTTCAGGAACAGAAAGCAATGATTACTAAGAAAATTGATGCAACTGCAATACTGTTCTTGTGAGCTGATTTAGATGAGAATGTAACAAAGTGAGCCCTGGGTTGGGGTACAGAAAACTTAAATTTGAGGACATGGTTAGAGAACAGTGTATCTATTACCTGTATCCTTTACCTCTCTCAGCATAAGTTTTGCCATGTAAATGAAAAGGAGACTATTATATGATCCCTTCTGGTGTCAAAATCCAGTGGATTTTTGCTTCTCTCTCTACTTTGATTTCTTC
>PVIR01028484.1:0-21954 GCA_004026965.1 Petromus typicus | reverse complement strand
TAGCATATTTAGAGTGTGGTATTGTTCTTGCTTTTTACTATCTATAGAAGGAACAGCTGACAAGCCTCGGCACCATGGCCAGGTGTCCTACAGTAGATCTACAATAGCTCTACAATAGTTTCTGCAACTGTTGGAGTCTGTGTAGAGACCAGGATCTCGATGGATTTCCTGACTTCTAGCTTCAGAGAGTAGGCTGA
This sequence comes from Petromus typicus, assembly GCA_004026965.1. NCBI lineage: Eukaryota > Metazoa > Chordata > Mammalia > Rodentia > Petromuridae > Petromus > Petromus typicus. The sequence continues at coordinate 21,757 of PVIR01028484.1, read as the reverse complement.
GTTCCTGAGTTGATTTCTATTTTCCAGTGTTTCTTAGTGGCAGGAGGTGAGGTACCATGGTTATTGGCTTTCAAAGTTATGATTTTTAGGGACATGGTTTTCTCTAGGTTCAGACAACACACAGAGACACACACTAGCTAGATCAAAGAAAATGTCAGAACCAACCTCAACTTTGCAACAACTCTGGAGAGTAATGGAGTCTGTTGAAGTTAGAGTTCTCCTAGTTCTGCTGCTCTCAGTACCACAACCACCCAAAAAGTGCTTTGAAGCTGGAACTGATACATACAGCTAAAACCTGGCCCTCTCACCTCCCAGCTAGTATCCATTCTTCAGCACCAGCTTTCTGTGTTCATGGTGGCTCCTGCTATGCCAAGATGAAATCAGTGATGCTTTCTTTATGGACAAAACTGCCTAGCTCTGGGACATTTTTCTCAGTATCATGTTAAGAACTATACATGAAACACACTGTTCCCTCCTGGCAGGCAAGTATGACCCACTACTTCATTAACACTTGCTGGTTTATGTTGACATCACCTCTCCTGGAGTACTTTCCACAAATGCCTAATAACTCTGCCGGCTCTAGTTTCTCATGACTTCTGTCTTCATGAAGTCATGCCAGGATCCCAGGCTTTTAGGTGCTTGGAATCCCTCATACCACACTGTGTCAAACTCCTTGGAACCCAATGTTCTCCTTTGTCCCTTTCCCTAGATTAATGTCTCCGCCACAGGTAAGCTCGTGATGCTCCTTGTAGGACAGACTGTGGAAGCTCAGTACTGGGCACATGGAAATGTCATTTTTTTTCTTGTCTCTATGTCCAGATTTTTTTTTTTACAGTTCTATGGCTTCTCACCCAATGTCTTCCTTGGTAGATGTTATCTAGTTGATTACAATTAAATGAAAGAATAAATGTTCTTGTACCCTTGAGTTTCTTATCTTATTCTATGGTTACCTCAGTGGAAGCTGTTCTACTCTGGCTTTGTCTTCGCTGCTGGTAAAAGAAATATGACTGTGCTGAAGTGAAGTTTCTGAGGAGCAAGGTCTTTGTCATATGCTGGTCTTATAAAGTATTGTCATCTGCTATTTTGAATCCTAGTTATTGCAGAAAGGAAAGATAAAGACAAGTGGTAAATATCTCTACTGGGATAAGCCATCATTCTTGGAAAAAGGCATTGTCAGCAGTGGTTGAATAACCATGAGGGATAATGCATTTACTATGTTGCCTCACCCCACAACAAGAAGTCATATTATCACTCCAAGCTATGATTATGGAAATCTTTGCCCAGAGAATAAGGAGAATCAGAAATGATAAACAAGCAAAATAAATATTTAAATTAGTGGTTATGACATCAAGCAGCAACATAACTTTTCTTGAAATAGAAAGTATAAATAATGTTTATCTAAAACATTCCATCATCCTAGGCTGGAACACATATCAGGAATTCATCACTGAACATAAAAATGTCACTTTATTTCTGAGAAGTTTGGTAGCCAATTTTGTCCACATGGGATTCTATATATCTTTTAAATTACTTTATCTTGTTTTAATGAAATTCTCAGACACGTTAGCAATAAAATAGAATAGTGTAGCATATCCCAGAAAGACCTCAATGCATCCAAAATTTGAATATTATATTTGTATAAATTTACATAAACACAATGGCACATAAATGTGCATTTGTGTATATATGTATACATATATATATAATCATTATGTATTAAAATATGAGTAACCACATACCTGGCCTGGGCACCTTAAAAGAAGAAAGATTTATTTTGGCTCTTAGTTTGGGAAGTTTCAGCCCATGGTCAGCTGACTTCTTTACTGTGGCCCTAAGGTAAGGCAGGGCATCTTAGCAGAGGGCGCGGTAGAACACACACTCAGCTCATGGCAGACAGGAAGCAGAGAGGGACACAGGACATAGTCATCAAGTTACGCTGATGTCACCACAATTTCTCTTATCTCCCAATAATGTCATCAGTTTTATCTTCTCACCAAGTTGGACCTCTCATGATCTACTTATCTAAACAGGTGAGATTTGGAGAGGCTTTTTAGACTTAAAATATAATATCATTTATCAGTGGATAAACACTGATGTTGTTTTCAGATCTTGGCTATTCAGAATAGTACTGCAACGCACATGGGATTAAAAGTATTGCTGACAATAACCTTATTCCTTCTACTAAAAACCAAAAAGAAAATTTCTGGATCAGAACGTAGTTCTCTTTTAGTCTTTTGGGGACCATTCATATTACTAATCATTCATATTATCTCTATTATTTTTCACAGTGACTTTACCAACTTGCATTCCCACTGATAATATATAATGGCTCTCTTTTCTTTACAACTTTGCTAACTTTGTTATTGTGTATGTGTGTGTGTTACCAAGAATCAAACTCAGTACCTTCCACTTGCCAGGTAGGTGTGATGACACTGAGTTACATCCATACCTCCACTTTGTTACCTTTTGATTTTTCTTTTCCTGTTTGCAGTTCTGGGGATTTGAACTCAGGGCCTCAGACATGGTAGTCATGCTCTATTGTTGAGCTATATTCCAGGAATTTTTATTTTTATTTTTTTGGAAATAATGTTCCACTAAGTAGCCCAGGCTGGCCTGTAAATTGTACCATCCTGTCTCTACCACCAAAGTATCTGGGATTGTAGGAATGTAGTGCTGTGCTTGTATGGCTAGACTTTTGATGGTAGTTATCTTAACAAGTGGTAATTTTGATTTATAGTTCTTGGATGTAGTATTAAGGTTTGCATCATTATAGCAAGCACTTGTGATAGTCAGCTTATAAAGGGAAATGATTTATTTTGGCTAACAGCTTTAGAGGTTGACATTAACGATTGGTTCAATCTATATCTTTGGATTTGTAGTGAGGCAGAACATTATAGTTGAACAAAATCAGTAATCTCGTAGATTCGAAGGAAAAGACAGAGGAAGAGACCAGGATCACACAGTCCTGTTGTAGTATTCACCTCCAGTGGCCCACAAACTTTGAGACCTGTCTTTATAGCTCAAAGATATAAACCAAGTCCTTAAATCATGAGACTTTTGGGGAAATTCCAGATGCAAACTATAGCCTTGATCATTAGTAATGTTGAGCATCTTTTCATACACATCATGGCCATTTATATATCTTCTTTGGACATGTGCACTCAGATCTTCTGCCTACTAGTAAATGGAATTATTTAGGTTTTGAGAGGTGAAGTTGGATGATTTTTCTGTTAAGCTATGTGAAATCTTTATATATTGAATATTAGTCACCTACAAAATATGTGGTTTGCAACTATTTTCTTCCATTACATAAGTTGACTTTCCTTTTATTAGTTTCTTTTCTCTGCTACCATAAGAAAGTTTCAGACAGAATATAGGACTATGCTTTGTGGTCAACTAATAAAAGATACCTTAAAAGCAATAAAAGAATATGAGAAATTGACTGAACAACTGCTAAATAAGTCAAAGGTTAAAGTAAGAGTAATTGAAATAATTTAAAAGCAAAAGACAGAAAAAGAGGCATAAAAACTTTTGTCAGGAAGTAATTAAAGAAAATTATCCAGTAAATAAAGATTTCATATAAAGATAAGTGAAGCACCCTGAATAGTCATGATCAAACAAACAAACAAACAAAAACACTCCATGCTCACTATCACTAAAATGGCAGAAATCCAACCCAAGAACAGAATTGTACAAGCTGCTAGAGAAAAGTAACTAATTACCTAGAAAAGAAAACCCATTGGAAGTACAACACAATTCTCAACACAAACCTTAGGGGCAAAAAAAGGTTAGAATGAGATGCTTCAAGCTCTAAAAGAAAACATGTTTAAACTAGAATGATATACTCTGTAAACCTATTTTCAAAATTGATGGAAAATAAAGAGATACATGACCATCAAACAAAAACACTAAAAATATGCTCAAAGATATCTTAAAAGAGAAAAAAGCTAAGAAGGCCAAAATGTCCAATAGAATGAATATATCCAGTAGGGATAACAATTAAGTAGAAGGGAAATAAAGCAAGAGAACAACAGATGAATACAAGGGATGGGAATTTAGCTTAAGTGGTACCAATGCCTACCTTGGAAGCACAAGGTCCCAAGGACCATAAAACATCGAAAAGATAAAAGAACGAAAGAAATCATGCAATGACAAAAATCAGTCAATACTTATCAATTATCACTGTCATTGTGAATGTGCTCAATTCACTCATCAAAAGATACACATGGGCAGAATGGATCAAGAAACAAAATCTAGGGCTGAAGGTTTAGCTCAATGGTTCTGGCACCTGCCTTGCAAGCACAAGGTCCCTAGTTCGATTCCTGGTAACTACATACAGCAATGTCAGGCATAGTGACTCAAACCCACCAGCAATCAGTACCACATGCCATAATTCTAGATGTGGTGGCTCACATCTGTAATCCCAGCACTTGGGAAGCAGAGGCAGGAGGATTGCTGTAAGTTTGAGACTCACCTGGGCTACACAGTGAGCTCAGGGCCAGCCTGAACTACAAACAAGACCCTGTCTCAAAAAGAAAAGAAAAAGAAAAAAACAACAAAATGTAAATGCATACTGTATGTATGAGACACGTTTAACACAAAAGAAACTCATAGCACAATAATCAAAGAATGGAAAACAATATTGCATACAACAGGAACTGGAAGAAAGCAAGAGTACCTATCCTATATGCAGACAAAATGAGCTTTAAACCAAAGCTGACTAAAATAAGCAAAGAAGGACATTACATATTGGTTAACAGAAGTGTTCACTGGGAAATAACAATAATTGAAAATGTATATGCAGCAAAATACAGTGCCCAACTATCACAGATAGATCAACTAAACAAAAAATTAAGAAAGAAATATCAGACTTGAACCAAATCTGTGAACAAATGGACCTAGTGGATATATACAGTGTGTTCAAAAACAACAAAATATATATTCCTTTGGGAGGCACCTGGTACTCTCTCTAAAATAGACTACACACTAGGTATTAAATTCAGTTTAAGTGAATGCAAAAAGTCAGAATTATCCTATGTATATTATCAGGTCACAATAAAGTCAAACTAGAAATCAATAGCAAAAGAAACCAGACCTTGCAATTATACAAGAATTAAACACTGCATTCTTGAATAATCAATGAGTCACAGAAGAAATTTAGAAAGAAATAAGATAGTTCTTAGAATTAAATGATACTAGCAGTGCAACATCCCAGCACTGGTATAACACGGTGAAAACAGTTCTACAAGGAAAAATTATAGCTGTGAATACTCATATAAGAAAAACAGAGTGATCTCAGATAAATAACCTAATGTGTATTTCCAGGCCCCAGAAAAATAAGAACAACCCAAATCTAGAGCTTGTACAAGGAGGAAAATTATAAATATCAGAAAATGCATCATTGAAATGCAGACTGAAAAAACAAACAAACACAGTCAATGAGTTGGGATCCTAATCTGTTTTTTCTTAAGGCCTTCACTAATTGGATAAGGCCGGTCCACCTTATAGAAAGGGAATCTGCTTTGTTTGAGGTCTATGGTCTTAAAACTCAACCCCATCTATTAAATATAACTCTACACCAATATTCAGATGACATTTGGCCAAATACCTGGGTAATACAGGTGTTAGTCCAGCACTGTGACACAAAACCTGCAATACTCATCTTAAAAAGGTAAAATTTTTATCTTGGTTCACAGTTTGGGAGCTTCCAGTCAAGGTCAGTCCTGCAGAAAGACACCAAATCACAGCAGGAGTAGGAGGCACAGCAAAAGTATGCACCTCGTGTCCAGAAAGAGAAACAGGAGCCGGAGTCCCATAGTCACCTTCCAGAACACATGCCCCAAGGACCCACTCTGTCCAACAGCACAAACTGGAGAAGCAAATCTTTAACATATATATTTTTGGATCAAAACCATAGTAATGGACTGGCCAACATGACAAAAATTAACCATAGGAAAAAATGATCCGTATAGGTAATAAATATGCAAGAATGTTGGGATGCTTCTGGTGATCTGGCTTATATTTATACACACTATTAAAGCTCATATTCACTTGTTATAATCACAAATCTGCTACTATGATTTCTGTGAGCATCAAGTATTGATTTTATTTAAACTCCTCAATAGATAAAGTAAGTTCCTATTTTCTCTTCTCATGGAAATGTATTTGCCCAAATCAGGCTAAAATACCTCTGCAGACTGAAGCACAATATTGTTTGCAGGAAAATAAAAGTAGGTTCTCAATTTACAAAGTTGTCCTTATTTTGGTGGATTTTTAAGGAATCACCACACTGATCTCCATAGTGGTTGCACCAGTCTATATTTCCACCAAAAATGAAGAAGGGTTCTTTCTCCCCACAGCCCCGCCAGCATTTGTTGTTAGTTGATTTATTTAATTTTAAGGCAGCTATACAGATATCTTATCAACAATAGTTTTTACAAGGAAAAACTAAGATCTATAGCTTTGAATCTGCTGCAAGGGAGAGGCAGACAAAGCTCATTCAAGTTTAAGTCTATGGCTTTTGGTTATGTTTCATTCTTTCTTTTGCCTGATGGTCCTTTTTAACTATATTCAAAGTAAGAAGTTGTGATTATTTTGAAATTAATTTCACACATACATGAAGAAAAATGATCCTGGGGCTGGGGATTTATCTCAGTGGTTCTGGCCTCTGTCTTGCAAGCACAAGGGCCCAGGTTTGATCCCCATAATCACATATAACAATGCTGGGTGTAGTGGCTCATACCTGTAATCCCAGCCCTGGGAGGCAGACTCAGGAGGAATGCTGTGAGTTCAAGGCTGGCTTAGGCTACATAGCAAGCTCAGGGCCAGCCTGAACTGCAAAAAAAGACCTGTCTCAAAAAAACAAAAAGAGAAAAGAATAATGATCCTGAAATGTCTTTTGCCAAAGATCCATATGAGGGAATGTCACATAGTTTGTCATGGTTTGGATCTGGAATGTCTCGCCAATCCTTGTGTGCTCAGAAGTGGGGAGTTGGAAAATGATTGGATCATGGAGGTGCCATACTCAAAATGGATTAACTAAGAGTTCAAAGCTAAGTGTACTCTTAGGGATTGGACTGGCTGGAAGATATAAGATACCAGGCATGTGTCCCAGGAACGTATAACTCCCTCTCCATCTTCTTTTCTCCCTGCTTCCTGGTTGCCTTGATGTGAGCAGCTTTCCTTTGCTTGATCCTTCCATGTACTTCCTGCCTTGATCCACTGTGTACTTCCTGCCTTGGAGAGTCACCTCTGGACCAACAGTGTGAGCCAAAATAAACCTCTCCTCCTTTAAAAGTTGTGGGTTTGGAGTATTGTGTCCCAGCAACAAATGACCGAGACATAATCCAATCCATCTATGCCAGTCCTGGCTGACTATTCAAAGAAAACGTCAGTGTACAAAGTGGACACTTGCCCACGCAACTTGACTATGGCTGTGTACACATTAGCCCAACAGATGAGTGGATGACTAAAATACAATGAATATGGACACACTAGAATTTCTCATAGGTGGACACTGAATTTTAAAAAGTTGATTCAAATTAAGAACTGAGAAGGGTTGCAGGGTGAGGGACGTGTGGGCGTATGAAGGGTAGGTGGGTGTGACTGTTGGATGCTTTATGCATGTGTGGAAGTAGCACACTAAATCTCATTAATATGTAAAATTTACATATATTTTAAAAAGAAAGAAAGAAATATCTGAGTCTGGAGGTTGGTGAAGGAACTGTCTCCCTGAAACTGGGGGGGTGTGGTCTTCCTCTGGTCTCTACAGTTTGCTTTTCTATTTGCAAAAGGCTTTATGTCCACGCTCTGTTGTCCAAAATATAAAATGTCCACACATGAGGCTCCGCTCATATTGAAAGTGAAACACTGTAGAAAAATCATTGTTTTCTGGGTTGTTTGGGGCCTGGAATCAGAGCACAGTACTACAGTGATTTTGGAGGTAGAAATCACTAGACAAATGTGCTTGGACAGAAGGAAATTCAGGGCAGAAGCACTCATGCACAAAGTGACCTTTCGGGGTGCACTCACCAAGACAACAGATGGAAGGGGCAGGTCCTGGGCAAAGGGGCTGGAATGGTGAAGGACAGCTGGAGACTGGTATCTTAGGGCTGAAGGTCACAAAACATCTATGAAAGATGTGCATGTCAGCACAGAAAAACTGAAGCCATATTTCAAAGTTTAAAAATAAATATAGCCTAGTTAAGTTGCATGTGATGATTATATGTAAAAATAAGTTCCTAAATTAATAAATAATTAGGTTAGGAAAAACTCATATTTATTGACTTAAAGCACAAAAAAGTTTGAACTAAAAAGATAGCTCAATAAGTAGAAGAGCTGATTTTTTTTCAATTGCCATCAGACTATATCAGGAGCTTATTTTAAAAACTTGCATCTAGAAAAAAGAAATCAGAAAAAAAAGAAAAGAATAAGAAAAGTAAGCTGAAGTCAGAAAGGGGTAACCAGAAATAGTGCACTCAGGTCCTGGACACCAGGCCAGAGCTGAGATCACAAATCCAGACTGTCCTGGTAGTTAGGGTTAGAAAGTACTGTCGTTGTTGACATGACTTAGTCCCTTCTTAAGACCCAAAGATGCACAAATGCCTCAAGTTTTCTTCTGAGAAGTCTGAAATGATTTCAGTGAAGGTGGCCTAGTTGGACATGGCTGAGCTAGGTCAGATTTACTACATCCAACCATTTCATCTAGTGAGAAAAGCTAAGCAATCAGAGATGACTATGGATGATAACAGTGAAGTAAATGCAGGTCTTTGTGACTCACCCACATCCACTGGTCCCTCTGGCTCACAGAGAATGACACTTTACAAAAATGGGAGTGTCCAGATCAGAGGCTTGTGGTCCACAGGGCTCCAGGTGGGGAGGGAAGAACGTCTGTCCCACGTGGAGCTGAAGACTTGCTTCTAGCCCTAGTGGGAGCACTGTGCATACTCTCCCAGGTTCCAAGGCATTACTTGTTGCCTTGCCCTTTAGACTTTCATGGATTTTTCTCTTCAGCTATCCAGGCACCACCCTGATACACTCTCAGTCTACAAATATTCAGAAATCAGCTTTAAATTCTGTAGATTGTCTCCAGGATTAGTGTCCCTCATTGAATTCTCATTTCCTCAAAGCTTTGCAAAATTGGAATTGATTGTGGGAAGTTAGAAATATTTCAGTCTTCATTTCAAATCTCAATATAACCTGAGTAATGGAATTGCATGGTTTTCTCAGTGAGTGTTCAAATAACTTAGTGGCGATTCAGAATTGCCTCCTGCTGTCTTCTTGATTTAATATAAGGAATGCTCTTTGAAACCATTGCTCTGTTTTTGGACTAAGGAAGTCAAAGTAATACATGTTCTATTTCCAAGACGTGATTTTACAATGGCCTCTGAAAGTGTTGTCTGCATTCTCTTCTTATCCACTTCTGCACTATGCCGCAGGCCTGATTGTTTTTCTGATGTTTGGCTCAGTTTCATTTAACTCATCAAACCATTGTATGTAATGTACTTTCCTTCAGCACACCTTAAATCCCCACCCTCACTCTAATCTACAGTTTCACAACATGGTGCCATCACTTACACCGCTCCTAAGATCTATTTCTTTCTCTGTGATTTTCCACCATCATTTTGTGTCCTCAGACTCCATGATAATAAAGAAAAGAATGATATTCACAAAATTTATTGACTTTACACTATCATAAATTTCTCTGGAGAATGAAACATACCCCTCTATAGTTTTGATGGAGAGAAAACAGCACTGGTAATGTAATGAGTTTAATGATCTTGAAATTACAATATCTTTACCAGTCTCATAATTTCATAGCCCCTCCTGTTACCATGGCAACCTACTTTGCAAAAGAGTGAATTTATATAGAGCCCAAGAGGAAAACTTCAGGTATTTTTCTCATCTTTCACTATCTAATACTTTACCGGTCATAGTTATATCCCTCTCTGCCTGGTGACTCACATCAATTTCCTAAATTGTATAGATTTTATATAAAAAGATACTGAAAACACTCGTTCTTCAAGTGTCCTTGCTCAGTCAATTAAATGAGCCACTGAGACAAATTTCTATAGACCTCCTCCTACAGAAATGTAACTATTCATTATAAAAAGCCTTTGATTATGAAGACAATTCTATTAAACTAACTTATTTGGCTCCAGAATTTGCCCAGTTTGAACACAAAGACAGTTGACATACCTGTTGTCCTTACATTCTGTACCTGGTACATTTCGCAGCTGTACCGGACAGAATCTCCCACTTCACTGCTACTGATCTTACCCGCCATGCTTACACACACATCACAGATGTTTTCCCTGCGTGAACTGCTTTCTAGCGTAAGCACGGAACTCACGGCTGGGAGATCAGGTAGTGCCTTCTTGGGAAATCTGCCTCCCCCTAGTGACAAAATGCAATATTGCATGTGAGGAGTGTAGTATGGGGGAGATTTATAAAGACTAAGGGGTCAGAATCCCACAATGCAAGGATTTAGGCCAGACAAAGGTACACATGAAGCCAAGTGGCTGTGATGTTTGTCAATAGGAAAGAAAATATTATTTCAGGAGAGTCTTCCCCCGGGGACGTCTGATATCTCTTTGGTTTGAAATCTCATGTCGCTTCTTTAGCATCTCTCTGTAGTACCGGACATCTTTATGCCTTATGTTAAATATTATAGCACACAAAGGAGTGATAGGGTACACATAATGTCTTCTTATCTCCTCAAATTTGCTCTTACATGCCTGAGCACGAAGGCTTGATTGCTCTCTTTTACCTTCCCAAACATCAGGTAAAGGATCCTATGTTTGACAACTGCTCATAGATTTTTTTTCTTTTTTACTAGAGTTAATGTGATGAAAGTCTGGAAATAAATATTGTAAAAACAAAATTCAGATAGCTACTTACACCTAGAGATGTAGCTCAGTGGTGGAGAGCTTGCTTAGCAAGTACAAGCCATGGATTCAATCCCTAGAACCACAACAAAAGATAAATGATTCTCTTTTTTTTTTTTAGGTTTGTTTTGAGATAGGGTCTCGCTTTGAGTTTGAGCTCAGCCTCAAACTCACATCAAAATCCTCCTGCCTCTGCCTCCCGAGTGCTGGGATGACAGGCATGAGCCACCACGCCTGGCACTGTGGTATGTGGTACTGGTTGCTGCTGGGTGTGAGTCTCCACACCCAGTATTGTTATGTGGTTACCGGGGAATCGAACCCGGGTCCTTGAGCTTGCAAGACAGGTGCCGGAACCACTGAGCTAACTCCCCGGCCCAGATAAATGATTCTTAATAGCTGTATTTATTTCAACAGGAGAGAAGATCAGTTTGTAGTACTGGTGTGGAATTCCGACTTCAATTTTGCATTAGGCATCTGTCATCATTCTTCTCCATCACAGTCTGATTTAGGTCCCTGCTGTTCACTTCATTTCCTCCTGAGATCTGGAAGTCTAGGAGAGAAAGCGCCTTGATTGAACTTGTTCCCTAGAATACTACAGTAAAAAATAATTTAGTCCATTCAGGGTAATTTTACAATTTTAAAGTAATGGTCACTATTCTTATAATTACCAAAACAACCTGCATCTACTTTTTAATTTAGGCCATTTGTGTTCCATGTGAATTGACTATGTGCTTATTAGTGACATTTGATCTCTGTCACAAGACAGAGGAATTAAAAAACTGAAAGAAGGTTTGACAGAAAATCTTAGCAGGATGTCAGTGGCGAGGTTCCCATCTGTGGTCTACCTGGGGCTAACTTCCCAGGTAGATTACAGACTCCTGACTTTAGCATTGAAAAGGGTATCACACTGAAAAGAGCATCCTGGTTTCTCTCTAAGCGGACACCTGCATAATGGCCCCAGAGACTTCTACTCAAATTAGAAATAACGCCAATGGTTCATTCGTGCATTCTGCAGGGAAATGGTATCAGATCAAGGCATTATCAGCTCATTAACAATTATCATGAAGCAATTTTTCACCTAGTGAAAACTAAGGAAATGTAGCATGAGATAGATGAGTTTTGTCTTGATTGGAAGGAAAGAGATGATTGTTGATGGTAATGGTGAGCTTAGGGCAGAAAAAGAGGAAGATGGATAGCCCTGGTTTTAAATAACATATGCTATCATTCTCCCAACCCCATTCCTTCCCATCTACTGGAATGTCAGCTTTCATATTAATTAGGAGGTTTCTTTTGATGACCTCTAAGTATTCCTCTAGATTGCAGTGGTGTGTCCATTCTCCTGTTAATCTTCTTCACTGAAGGGCAGGTGGAAAAGATACACTGTCACTCCTTAAAAGAAAGAGGAAGTTTAATTATTAAAATTTTAATTTTTATTTCATGGTGAGTTTATCTTATTCTGAGCTGAACGTTAACATGCATTCTAATAGTGCAACACAGTTTTTTAGAGTGAAAGTTCTTTAGTGTAAAGAGATTTTTTTCAGCTAGTAGAGAAAGACATGCATTGTACAGTAAAGTGATTAATAAGATATTCTCTCCATATCCTTTTAAAGCAAAAGAAAAATATAGTGGTTACTATTCAAAAAGTTATTATTATAAGCTAGAAATTCATTATTTTTGGTGAGGATGCTGGGAAACTTTTGACCAGGCTGAGAAGTTTTGTGTTGCCCTGTGGGTCAAATAGTAAGTCTTAATTCTCCTGTTGGCCAAAATTGAAGTTCCTTGACTAATAACCCCAGGATACCTTGGCTGGTAAAAAACTAATGCTGACTGCGGTGGCCTGACTCTTTGAAAGATGTAATAACCATGTTTAACTTATTTAAGCATATTCCAATAAGTTTTATTTCCTTTTTGCTCTTTGGAAGAGAGCATAGGATAGGAAAATCACTTCTTAAATATACCCATTAAAATATTGATGTTAAGTCTTTGTAGTTTTCAGGCCCTGAGCCTGAAGTTACTAGAGTTTATTAAACAAAATGGAAATATGTAACTCAAGAAAACTTTCTTAATTAATTGACCCTAAAGGCTTGCTATTTTTAATAGGTTATCTTTTCAGCTCAACAGATCTCTTTGAGTTGGACATATTAGCTGCTCAGTCACTGTCAATAAAGATATAAGCATCTGGAAAATTTTCCATAGTTACAGGCCAGAGATTATTGTTCCTCAGGTCTGGAAACCTCATTACACCAGTTTATATGAGGACAGACCTCTGAAAGATGAATATCACAAAGCAAACTCACAGAACACCAATGCATAAACAAATGCTGTTATCATTTATGAGATATCCATTCCTGGCACTCAAATAGACTGAACTATTTAACATCTCCTTAGAGCAGAACATTTAGAAATTCTGGATACTATAGCAAATGCACTTTCAAAAGAGTAACATCTTCCAAAACTATAGGATAAGTCCTCAAGACCAAATGTTAAGAGGAATTTATAAGCTAGAACTGTGAACATGAGCAGACCCCACTAGTGTCTTCATCTCATGGCCTGGTGTGGCTCTTGTGGGCAGAAATTAGACCTGTTCTATGGTAAGCCTGACCTATGTCCAACACCCACCCTCCAATCAGTTTTTTTAAAAAAGGGTTAAAAAACATCCAACTATTCATAGGTTCAGCAAAGAGCACGTCTGCCTGAACCTAGGCTCTGGATAGTTAGTCTCTCCTACACATGTGTCGCCAAGTCCTGAGGCCTCCAGTGTACCTGTGTCTGAGCCGAAACTCCCCCGCGGCTTGGGAGATCACAAGCTAAGAGAAAATTGTTTCCAAGTGGCTAATGATACCACAAGGATATTGCCATGGGAAGCAGCCTCCAACACAGACTAACAGAAGAAACGTTCTTGAAATCTGCACCTGTGCTGAAGGGAAGTCCGCGGGACTGGGCAGAGGAAGATGGTAAGACTCAGCCAACCTCGAAGGGGGTCCTAAAACTCAGAGGGTCCTTAAAATATGTCCAGAGTAGAGCAACTGGTGGGGCCTTGAGAAGTCCAGCACCATTAGTTTCCATATGCTCTGGGAGAATGCTATGAGCGAGGCTGGCAGGCACATCAGGACGAGGCCAGTGACTGAGAGCTGTCCGCTGGTGGCACCACCGCTGTTGGGAGCAACTAGCCTTTGGTTCCAAGGAGACAACAGGGTAGGCAGCACAGTGTGCACCACAGATGTCCACCAGAAACACAGAACTTCCGGAAAGTGCAAGGCCTCTCCTCGCCCCGAGATTCCACTGCATCCTCCTACTAGGATATAGACGCAACGCAATCATAGTTACTGCTTTGATTTAGGTCAAGAATGAAACCAAACAGGACTTGTGGAAGATGTTTGGATCCCACGAGGGTGCTGTCGCAGTCAGTGCACAGATCCACAAACATGTTCTTGGTAGCTGAACGTGCTACTAAGAGGCAGGGCCTGGTTAGACGGGCGGGTCCCGGCACTTGTGACCGGAAACGTGCAGCTCCCTCTCAGGCTCCTCCCTTTTCCGGCTGCCACCATCACGTGATCAGCTTTCAGCCCTGGTAGCCCTTCCACCGCAGGGTTTTGGCATGTGAGCCTGTAAACCACAGACTAAAACTTCTGAAATGTGAGATGGAAACAACCTCCCTCCTTTAATTCTTAGTGTCAGGTGAAGTGTCTCATAATAGCAATGATTAATTTGGAGGTATTACAACCCGGAAATGAAAGTGGTGCTGATGAAGAGACCATGCCTGCCTCACTCAGAGCTGCTCCAGTGGCATCTCAGGATGGTGAGTACTTTCACCCAGAAACAGGGAAAGTCAGGAGCCTCAGAGAGATCACACCTTCAAGACTCGGCAGCAGAAGCCACGTAGCGTCACTTCTGTCACACGCGCTTGAGAGGAGGGCTTGCTTAGCTTCCGCCACGTTCCAGGGGAGGACTCGGCTCTTTTTGTTTTTTTGTTTTGAGACTGAGCTCATCCTCAAAGTCACATAACAGAAATCTTCCTGCCTCTGCCTCCCGAGTGCTGGGATTACAGGTGGCTCACGCCACTGTGGTATGTGGTACTGGTTGCTGCTGGGGTGAGTCTCCACACCCAGTATTGTTATGTGGTTACGGGGGCATCAAACCCGGGTCCTTGCACTTGCAAGACAGGCGCCCGAACCACTGAGCTAAATCCCGGGCCACTCGGCTCTAACTTTTGATGGAAAGAATGACAAAATGTTATAAACATAGTTTAAAACTATCACAGTACTCTGGAATTTAAACAACAAAAGTTATCAAGGATATAAAAAATAAAGCAAGGCTGCAGATTTAGCTCAGTGGTTCTGGTGCCTGCGTCACAAATAAAGCAGTGCATGAAAGATGAAATGAAAACAGAGCAAACACAAAGAAATCGGAATGAAGGAAATATATAAGATCACTGATACTAAAGAATTGGAAACAAAGATGATAAAGATACAAACGTAAGGGTAAACAAAGCTATAGATGAAAGTTGGGCAAGATCCCTTATGACAAACATAAAAGTAAATGGAACAACATTTGGACTAAAAAAAAATCCATATATGCCATCAGAAAATTATTTAATTGCAAAAGAGTACAGATTGGTGAAGAGACTTAAATCTTTAGTAGCCTGTTTCCTAGAAAACTAGGTCTCAACTACAAAAGAGAGAAAAAATAATGAATCCTCAAGAATTAAACTAATTAAATTAACACTGAAAATAAACAACAGAAGTGTCAAACTTGGGTTGTTAATAAACTCTACTTAGGTATACTTCTAGTTGTATATCATCTGTTCTCAAGAGTCAAAAACTTTTGGAAGAAATAGAACAAAATGGAAGAGAAGTATAAGAACAAAACACTGTAATCCAGGCTTATGTATGGAGAGGGTTGTAAATTTCCTAAATTCTAAATAATTAAAGTATATAATTTACAGTATTCACAATGAAGCAATATACATAAAGTAAGTATATTATAGGCATGCAAAATTTTTCTGGAGAAATAATGTCATATTATATTTCAAAAACAAAATAAAAGTAGAGGGATAAATTGAGTTTTTCCATCATAGGTCTAAATAATACAGCATTTAATGGTGACATACAATGTGCTTCATTTTCAATGGCATTATGTTCTAACAGCTTCCTCTGGGATAAAAGGAAAGTAGAGCATCCGCTGTCACCTCAAGTCTTCAGTATCACTCCTGATGGCCCAGCAGCTGCCTGCAGCAGAGGTAGCCGTAGACAGCTGAGAATTCACTGGCTCCTCCTGAAGCACAGGAAAGCAATGCTAAAAGAACAAAAGAGACACAGATGTCAGTCTAACTCGAGATATATAGCATACTACAAAATTGTAAGGTAAAATATAAAATACGTATGAGCATGCACTAATATAAATAAATGATTGAAAATGTACACAACGGAAAAGAAGGGACAAATCTTCACAGGAAGATTCCAAATAATACAAGTGCAGACTACCACCTCCAGGGAATTGACCTCAGTGCTCACCGCTAACCTGCACCCCGAGGGTGAACTGCAATCAATGATGCACACCCCAAGGATAAAGTATTGAAAGAAGAAAAAGAATACAGGTAAAAACAAAAACAAAAGCAGCAAACACTAGCCTTACTACATGCTCAAGGACAACATCACCAGTGAAAAGTCATGTTGATCTATCACATCCTTGGTTTGATGTTGTGGAGAGAGAGCTTGTCCTCTGTGGAATACTTTCCCAAAACGCTTAGCTCCAGTCTAAGCATGAAACAAAGGAAACCAAAAAACTGAAACTTAAGAATGTTCTCCTGAATATCTAACCAGTACTGTTCCAGAATATCCAGGTCTCGATAACAAAGAAAGGCTGAGAAAATGCCACAGACTAGAGGAGGCCAAGGAGGCTTAGTGATTTCTTGCAATATGGTACTGATTTTATTAAGAAGTTCTATATTACTTTCCTAATCTAACATTAGGGAAAAGTAGATGAAAAATCTGTGTAGTATGATTGTACCTTTTTCTGTAAATCTAAAATGACATCACAATTAAAAGTCCATTGTGGGCCGGGGAGTTAGCTCAGTGGTTCCGGTGCCTGTCTTGCAAGCGCAGGGACCTGGGTTCGATTTCCCCCGTAACCACATAACAATACTGGGTGTGGAGACTCACACCCAGCAGCAACCAGTACCACATACCACAGTGCCGGGCGTGGTGGCTCATGCCTGTAATCCCAGCACTCGGGAGGCAGAGGCAGGAGGATTGCTGTGATGAGTTTGAGGCTGAGCTCAGGGCCAGCCTGAACCACAAAGCGAGACCCTGTCTCAAAAAACCTAAAAAAAAAAAAAAAAAGTCCATTGTATAAGATTTGGGAAGAACTAACAAAACTCATATTTTAAATTTTACATGTAAAGTCAAAGGACCGTAATAAACAAGTCAATATTCATTCTATTTATTTTCAAATTAATTTATCTTGATTTTTAATGGAAAAACATACGTATTTATGGCACATGGTATAATGATTTGAAATATATATACAATGAGGAATGGCTAGATCAGTTTAATTAGTCTGTGCATTCATTCACCCACTTAAAAATCTGCTCTTGAAGATTTGTAACATCGAGCTCTTGAAGTTTCTCTTTGCATCTAAAATTGTGCACCCTCTGAGCATCACGCCTTCGTCCTCCACCATGGTAACCAGGCTCCTACTGGTGGGTTTCTGCTCTGTAGGTCAGGGAGTCTAGCTTGCTGGATTTTACACATGAGTAAGATAGACTGCTGTCTTTCTGTGCCTGGATTATCTCACAAGCAAGTCATATTAAATATGAGGAATTATTATAAAGATGTGTAATATGAAGTGACAGGAAAGGGCCCTAACTATACATAAATAACCAAGAAGGCAAAACATAGTACAAGAATAACTACATCTACACTTAACTGAGACCAAAGGAGCACTGCAGTGAAGAAAGAACAGTTGTTTCAATAAAAGTGAATTGCATATTCTTGTAGAAAAATGAAGGTTGGCCTTTATTTTACATCTCACACACCCATGCAAAAATAATTTGTATGTGGATTTTAAATGTAAATATGAAGGACAAATAAAAAATCTAGAATATTTTAGTGGATATATTTTTTACCTCAATGTAGGAAAAAATTTCTTAATTACTACTGAAATAGACTTAAACATTAAAGCGTTTGATAAATTGGGTTCCATGAAAACTGAATTTATCTGTACTGAAGGATAGCATCAAAATAATGAGAATGCAAGGCACAGAGTGGCGGGGAAGATCTCAGGCACATGTAACAAAGTTCTGGATCTAGATATGGAAAATACTTCCACAAACCAGCAAGAAAATGCTCCAATTAAAAATTGAGAAAATTTCTGAATTGTGTAAGAATATAGTAGTCAAATGGTCAATGTTTTTATCAATAGTTACTCATATTATTAATCAGCAGAGAAATGCAAATTAAACTCATCAAGAACTCAAGGCCTTGACTCAATCCCCTAAAGAATAAAAATAAAAATACCTCTCTACACTACATAGACAAAATTTATACTGGGACCTGTACTCCATTGCTGGTGTAAGCATAAATTATCATCAGCATCTTGGAAATGTTTGTCAGTCTGCCAGCATGCCCCATGGTCCAGCAATTCCTTCCCTGAGATTATACATGAGCACAAAAGATACGCACAAGTTTAACTTCATACACACCTGGGGACATACATTTTAAAAATTCAAATCTATTCCCTGAAGTTAGTCTGGGTTGTCTTTGGTAAGTCTGGGACTGAAAAGGTGTCATTTTTCGCTGCTCAGCAGGTGGCCCAGGTGCCTCTGGGGGGAAAGGCAGGTGGCCCCATGGCTGGCTGAGAAGCAGCAGCCCAGCTGTCACCACTGGAGGGAACCATCACCTGGGCTCTAGTCCTGTGTCTGGGATCAGTCAGTCCGTGTGCACCAGCCTCGCAGAGTGGGGACATGGGGAGAGATGGGCTAGTGTCACACAGCAGGTGCCCCCGCAACGCTCCACACTCCAGATAGGAAGGCAGCACCAGACATGTGTCCCCAGAAAGGAGTGGCTTTGGGGAAGAGCAGTAACCTCAGAGTTCAGGTTCTTGTCTCTTAGAGGCAAATAAGGATTCCAACAGCGAAGTTGTGCTGTGACGTTCCGAATGAGTTAGGATTTATAGAGCAGAGTGACTTAAGGGTACAGTGAACTGTGAAATCACTCCCAGCTGCTCACCGCCCCGCTGGCATGTGATGTGCAGTGAAAATCTACAAATGTGAGGCAAGCATGTGCCTAGCACCAGGCTGGGGCTGAGGAAATGGAAAGGGCAGTGGGCGAGGTCCAAGCTGGCCATCCCTCTAGAACAAGCCTGGCATTTCCCAGGAGTAGGGCATCTCGTGTCTAGGCCTAAAGCAAGGGACCAGATGCACAGCCAGCACCCACGCCACACATATTCCACATTGAAACACCTGCCTGGTGGGGGAAGCCGTGGATATCTTGCAGTTGTGTTCCCACGGAAGAGCTGATTGGCACAGCACTGTACCCCTGAACAGCTGGCTGGGTGGTGGAAAAATTATTCTCTGCCCAAAGAGAACAGCGCTGAAAGTCATAAGGCCTGTGGGTAAAAGAAAATGTGCACAAAGCGGGGGTCACCGTGACCTGGACTCGCCGTGCTGACCCAAGAGGAACAGCTTGCTCTGAAGGAATTCTCATGAGTCATACAAACCCGAGGACTGTCTCGCATCCATTAAGCTATCAGGACTGGACTGAATTATTCTCCCCAACTTGTCTCTCACCTAGACAGTACAGTATGAATACTGGAAATTTTACTGCCAAATTCCTACTTCAATCAATTATCAACTGCAGTTTGGTATAATATATTTAACTTTTAGGTTTATAAAAATTTCCTGGGTGGTTCCTTTCCTTTTGTACACTTGAAAATATTCTAGTTTCAGATCTCTTTTGTATTTAGGTAGATTACTTAACACTGTTGTTGGTTTCTTCCACTATTACTTTATGTTGAGATGCCTTACTTTCTAATCTTAACTATTTAAGACAAAGATTGAATATTTTCAGTTTACATCATGATGCTTGACAAATTTATACATTGTGTAATGATTACTACAATCAAATTAATCAATGAAGAGTTCAAAATCCATGCTGTATATTATATCACAAGAATATGTTCATCTTATAACTGACAGATCCACAACGTTTGGCTGGCGTCTTCCCATTTCTCCATGCTCCAGGTCCCTGGTAGTCACCATCTGAACCTGCTTCTGAGAATTGAACTTTTTAGTATTTTGCATATGAGATCATACAATATTTGTCTTCCTGTGGCTTTTGGGGCTTATTTCCCTTACTGTAATGTCATTCAGGCTCACCATGTTGCTACAGCTGACAAGATTTCTCTTATGACTGAGGAATTTTCTACTCATATCTCAAGTTATTCTGATCATGCCAGGACCAGAATCAATGCCATATTTTCTGGACAGCCTTAGTTGATATTCTGGTTTGGAAGGGAGAGTTCCTTTTCTGCAAGGTCCAGTTGTGATAATTGCTTCCTTGCTTGCGAGCTTTGAAAAGTAGATATTACATTATGAAATCTTCGGCAATGGAGCATTGTGTTGCTCTTTCTATACTATTTTATATTTGTTTATATTTTATAAATTCCACAGAATATCATTTTGGAAGTACAATTCTCTCAATCTAGCTTCCCAATTCTATTTGACCAAAAATACTACTACTCTCTAGGTCTCTCACGAGAAATCAAATAAAATAATATCTAGTTTTTGAGATACTTCTAGTTTTCCTCTAGTTATTTATGCCCGCATAAAAGTAACTTGCCAAAGTTCAGCAGTTCAGACTTAAAAAATCAAGGTAAGAAATTATGCTTGCTTGACTCCCCCCAAATTGATAGCAAATAAATTGGTTTATGGAAAAATAAAACCACATTGTTCATGAGAAATATTTTGTTCAAGGCTGCCTAGCTTATTTCCATACGGTGTATTGTCACAAGGTTGGGGAGCAATTACATAAAACAAATGAAACTCAACCTGAACATTCTTAGGAGCTGTGAATAGTTTACACAATTCATAAGTTGCATTCAGATCAGAGGACACAGAATTTTTCCAAACATTTCAGCTCTTACCTAAATTGAATTTGTAAATGTAAACACTTTGGAACTGGAATAGAGAGTGGCTGTCATGGGAGATGAAAGAGAAGTCACATGGGACTATATTCTGACAAGTACTATGGCACCAAAACTCCTGACCATGACACATGCAATTCTATAGCTGTAAAGAACTTCCTGCACTGGCCAGAGATTTGGCACAGTGGTTCCGGCGCCTGTCCTGAAAGCTTACGGGCCTGGGTTCGATCTCCTGTTAACCACATACAATACTGGGTGTGGAGACTCACGCCCAGCAGCAGTCGGTACCATATACCACACTGCCGGACGTGGTGGCTCACACCTGTAATCCCAGCACTCGGGAGGCAGAGGCAGGAGGATTGCTGTGATGTGAGCTTGAGGCTGAGCTCAGGGCCAGCCTGAACCACAAAGTGAGACCCTGTCTTAAACAAAACAAAACAAAACAAAACTTCCTACACACTGAAAAAATTCTCTTAAATCCCAAAGATCTCCTCAGAATGCATATAGTAGAGAAACTCCCCATCAGAGGTAGACTATCTTGTTCTGGAAGTTTTGTTTTGTTATTCATTTCTTTTTTTAAAAAATCAAGTCTTTATTGGTACATTACGAATACACATCATCATCGCATTCAACATTGAGAGTTTGTACCAGAATATGACATGACCTGATTCTCATTTTTCCCCTTTCTCCATCCCCCCTGCATCCCCCACCCTCTATATACATAAGTT
>PVIR01028483.1:0-21923 GCA_004026965.1 Petromus typicus | reverse complement strand
TCTTGCTGAGTTCTTCCCTGCCAATGAGCTGTGACAGCAACAGAAAGCAACTCAGGGAAAGACGTGAGAAAGCTTTTTGAGAGAGTGGACTAGGAAAGAAATCAAACTTCCTGGTCTCCTCTCAGAGCCAGCAAGAGCCAGAGAGGGTTGCTGCCCTAGGAGGCCATGTCCTCGGAATAAAGGTAGCCTATGTGGTTCAATGACACAATTTCTTATTCGAAATTCATTCTATACTTCCTAAAGGTTTTAAAAAATATTTTAACTTTTATTGTTACAGATATTGTATCATTTCAATCTCACAGTAACACTGTGCATTGATTATATTTTCTTATTTTTCTGACATTTAAGACACTGGTTCTGGAGACTGTCTTTTCCAATGGTAGCTATCTCCTACACATATCCTACATGCACCTAAAAGATCTTTAGATGAATACCTAACACAATGTAAATGTTACATAAATGATTTTACATGGCAATATACAGGAATAATTACAAAAAATGTACACATTCAATATAGATATAATATTTTCAAGTATTTTCTACCTTAGGTTTTTTGAATCCATATTACAGAACTCAGGAATATAGAGGCTGACGGCAGTAGACATTAGTACTGTTTACTTCCTATGCTCTAAGGTATAAATGAATGTTTAGTTGGGTTCTAGAACTTTAAAACCTATTTCCACACTGGCAGCTTGTCAGAAGGGGGACTTGTAATTGTTTCTTGTTTGCTTAAAAACTGATTATTTTATGGCCCATTTCTGTATTGTAGATGTTCTGTCCTTAATGGTTATTTTAAATTCCATTTCTTATTTTAAAAATTTGATTATATAGTGTTTGTAGGTAGCATAAACTGATTGAATGTTGTTTTCTTGGTAAATTCAGTGCTATTACCTTATTGCTCAATAAGATTTTTTAATTAGTATTATGAATAATTTAAAAATCAAAATGTTAAATGTTGTCATTAATCTAAACAGCCCAACAGTGCCTAGTATGTTTTATTAATTAAAAAAGACTTTGAATACTGTCCTTTTTAGCCTGGAAAATTCAGTTTTATAGCAACTGTAGGTAAACATGGGCCACAAATTTGTCCAGAAGTTAATTTCTTTACTATGGTGTCTGAATTACTTAGAATAGAATTTGAGATGAATTTCAAGAAGTAGCACAGCAGGTGAAAAACACATAGTGGTTTCGCAGCCCCATTATGGTGGGGATGATGTTTGAAGATCCCAGTAGATGTCTGGAACCACAGGTAGTACCAAATCCCATAACAAGCAATGCGATACTATGACATTCAATCCGATAATACAGATGGGTACCCAATGATAACAGGAGGGTAGTGTATACAGTGTGGACACACTGGACCAAAAGGTGACTCATAGTGGGTGGGATCAAGTGATGGAGAGCAGGACAGCAGGGCAGCGCAAGGGTTCATCATGCTATGAAGCAGTTGAAATGTTATGGATCATTCATTTCTGGAACTTTTTGAATCACAGATTCTTGGGCCACAGTTGACTGCAGGAAACTAAAATCGTAGCAAATGGAACCTTGCATAAGAAGGAACTGCTGGGTGTGTATTTTAAAGTGCAAAAGAATTAGATAGCTCTTGCACTTGGTAACTACCTTGTTATTAAAGAAAGAGACTCTGAACCAGGTAGTGTTTGCTGTTGTTCTCTTAGACCTACTTCAATGCCTGGATATACTTAATTTATTGTGTTTATGGCTTGTGTTTAAATGTTGCCCCGAAGCCTCATGCTTTTTCAAAGGTGGCTGAATCTGGAGTGCACGACTGATTCCTGATGGAGCTAAGCCTGAAGGCACTAGGATTAAGGGCATGAGTGTTACTCATGCTGAGTAGTCTGGATAAGATAAAGGAGGCAGAAAGATGCTGTAAAGATCCCTTGCTGCTTGGCTACCTTCAGGCCACCATGAACTGTAGCCCTTCTGCCACTCTGCCTTGGAGGCTGCTGATTGTGAGCTGAAACTTCTATGGACTGTAAGCCACATAAATCTTTCCTTGTCTCAGCAAGAGAGAAGTAAAACACCTGAGTATATCATTAGGATTAAAATGAGCAGAGTCCCTCAAATTAATATAATTCTACCAGTTGGAGCATCCTCTGTTGCAACCAAATTAAGAGGTGGTGCCTTGGTATCAGTTTGTTTCCATTTTCAAAGACTAGGTCTTTGGCAATTTGGATGTGTTTGTATACTAAACTTAAAAGCATTTCAAAAAATATTTTGAGTTGTATAAATAATATAAGCAAGAAGTTTTTTAAAAAGTCTTTATTTTCTTAGAGTTGTGTCAATCATTCAATAATTTTAAGAATAAACTATATCATGAATTTAAGAGCAGCCCAATGCTTACATTATATTTCATTAGAATTTTGATGTTCAGAAAACACATTGAAACTTTAAAAAATCTTGCCAGATAAAAAAGTTATGAAAATCATAAACCTATCATTTAATAAGGCAAGCACTTATAATTGGCATTTATAATCAAGTACAAGATCTCAAGTTCCTTTGAAATATGTTTTTTATGGTCAAGAAATATATAGTTACTTAAACAATTTTTAAAAGCAAAATAATTCTAATTGTATTACTTTGTATCTTTGTCAAGAAGAGATCTTCAAGGGGCTGGGGATTTAGCTTAGTGGTTCCAGTTTCTGCCTTGCCAGCATAATGTCCCGAGTTGGATCCCCAGTAACCACATACCACAATGGTGGCTCATGTCTGTAATCCCAGAACTTGGGAGGTGGTGGCAGGAGGATTGCTGTGAATTCAAGGCTTGTCTGGGCTACGTGGTGAACTCAGGACGAGTCTGAACTACAAAGCAAGACCCTGTTTCAAAATAAATAAATAAATAAATAAATCTTCAGGTCAATACTTGCTGTTTTAATTACTTTTCATTGCTGTGTGTTTTTATCATATCATTGTTGTAGTCAACAAACTTCTGGAAAACTTCAGAATGATTTTTAACTGGTTTCCTAGTTTTTTTTTTTTTCTCAAAATGTTCATTTTTACTATCATTTTATCCATTTTAGCTTTAAAACGTTAGATTTCCTGTGGACAATCATAGGATGCCATGAGCTGGTTGGAATAATCTAGAAAGCGAGGCATAGAGGTTTGGAAGTGGCGGGGACAGAAGCAGGGAGCATCCTCTGAGGGAGGGAGAGCACTGTCCGGTGCCCGGTATGTGGGAGGAAGGACACCCTGCAGTCCCTTTGCACAAGAAGGAACACTGCACACTAGTGACCCAGGATGGCTGGCAGCTGTGGGGAGTAGGGACAGGTGGGTCTTCTCAGAAGTTTCTGTTTGCTCAGTGAGGTGCAAAATAAGTCCCACCAATGCCATGTTCAGATCTCACTATCCCTGTTGTACACAGCAATGATATGGAAAATAAAGGAGCTTCAAATCCCACACAGTGATAACTGTTTTATTGGGAAAAGGAAGTTTAGGAGCTGGAAGTCACAAAAGAGCAATTTTTCCATAATTATTTTTCATGCAGGCATTTCAATGTAATGTAATATGTAATGTTTTTATTATAGAGAACTATTCAGTACAACTGCCCACTGAGCAAATTCAGTTCTCAATTATATCAATCTTTTTTCCGTTTTTCCTTAAAAAAAAATCCTTCCCCCTATTATCATCATTACTCTGCCTTAAGAGCATTGCATCAGGTGTAGTGTTGCATGCTTGTGATCCCATCTACAAGAGGATGAGGCAGGAAGACTGCAAGTTTGAACTTATTTTAAATAAAACAAAAAAGCTCTACGTAGTATAGAGCTTAGTGGCAGAACCCTTGCTTAGCGCATGTGAGATGCTGGGTTCAATGCCTAATACTGGAAAGAACAGAGTATTTTGCTATAATTTGAATCTAGGAAATCCCACAAGGTCTACTTGTTGAAATCTTGGTCTCCAGTCTATGGTGGAGGAACCTTTAAAAGGTGGGATCTAGTGGGAGGAAGTTAGGTCGTCAGATCATTGTGGGTGTGGACTTGAAGGGATTGCTGGAACCCCAACTGCTTCCTCTTTCTCCCTCACAGCTTCCTGGTTTGACATGCTCCTTTTCCATACATTCCTGCCATAAGGAACTCTGCCTAAAGCCATGAGCTGGGTGACCATGGACTGACACCCTGAAGCCAAGAGCCACAATAAACCTCTCTTCCTTTAACTTGAAAGATCTCATATATTTCATCACAGAAATCTCACATACTTTTCCTGTACATATTTACCTTTTTCACATTCATTGCTCAGTAGTATTTAAAAAAGTAATGTGTTGATGCCATATTACTATGTAGTACAAGAAGGTAGAGAATTTTATTCACAGGGACATTCTTTTTGGTTTTGTTTTTGGTGCTGGGGATCAAACCCAGTATCGTGTGCTTGCTAAGCACACATTCTACCACCAAACTGCATCCTCAGTCACCATCAGGAACTTCATAGGACAGGAGGATTCTGTCTTTAAAAGACTCTGTAGTGTGCAGTATTTGACAAAATACAAGGAAGTTTTAGACAAAGAGAAGGAAAAAGAAACAGGTTGGAAGGGGAGGTGTTTGGTAGAGTTTCAAGGGTTGAAGTGAAAATTAAATTGAAACTATAAGTTCTATTTTTTAATTTATAACCATCTTTATTCTGGATTATGTGAATCCCAAATATAGTAAGATTATAGTTTTAATCAACAGTGACCTAAATATTGCAAATTTGGTGTCATAGTTTGATTGTGTTATAGTAAAAAAGTATATCCTTTTCACATTTATCAATCAATGTTGTAATACTTGTACACTTTAAAAAAACACAGCATTTAAGTGAAGTATGTTGTTCAGTCATCAGGTTTCTTTTTATTATTACCAGAAAAATGGTGTTAATTCTTTACTACTATGTTGTTGCATAAGGTGAAGGATTTTATTCACCAAGAAATTCTCCCTTCAAACTAGAATGATGGGGCTGGTGATTTAGCTCAGTGGTGCCCAGGGTCCTGAGTTTGATCCCCAGTACCAAGGTGGGGGAATAAACTGGAATGAGGGCTCATGTAATATTTCATGTCTTCAGCTGCTATAACACTGTACTTTTTGATTAATAGTGATTCTTTTCTTTATTGAGTTGGAAAATGATTATTTAAAAATAGATGAATTTTTCCTTTTAGATTTACTCAAAACTTGCTTTCTTCTCATTATTGTTACCATTTATTTCTATTATCAGTAGCACAGTTGTATTATTTTAGTGGTTTCAAAATTTTTTATTAGTGTATATTTCTGATACATAAAGTCTATCTGTCCATCATGGTGTTTGAGTGGATTTAACACGGTTTAGAAAAGAATAGAGTATACTTTACTTGTGCGTTTCCTCTCTTAGTCAGTATGTGTTTATGGTGGCCTCCAGAGAATAGTGGATTTTATATTTCCAATGTATAATTTAAAGAACTATATCAAATCTGAAATAATGACTGTGTTTTGAGAAAGTAATGGATATGGAAACAAAGCGTCCCCATCACTATGCTTATTTGACACTGGGGAAGGTGGGAGACGCATTTTCTTTGGAACTGAGCTGTGTTTCATCTTGATAAAGTGATGCTTATGGCAGTTGCTCATCAGAGGCAGCTCCGGGAAGCAGCCATGGTGGGCATTAGACGCTGCGGAGCTACTAAATGAGGCATCTCTTCCAACAAACTTCGGGACTCTGGAGTCTGTGGAAGAGCAAAGAAAGTGTGGCAGTCTTCTCCCCAGATGGTGGGTGTGACAGTGGCCAGAGCCGCCACCAGAGAGCTGGCGGTGAGATAGGTGCCATCTGTCATGGCAGCTCTGCCCTGGCCTCTCCTCAAAACCCCACATCCATGCCAGAGCTGCCTGTGTAAATGGAGAAGATAATTAGACCTCAAAACTTTTCCTGTGCCCTCAAAGATGATGTCTTGGTGTATGCAATGTACCTTTATAAACTGAGGAAGGACTAGATGAATTTTCACTTGAACATGGGGATTGAAATGATAAGTTCTAGAGCCAGGCCTGCTGAGGGCTTCGGTCATTCACTAGTCCTCTGTCAGAGCAAGCTAACCGAATCCTCCTGTTCCTCAGTTTCCTCATCTGCAAAATGCAGCTGGTGACAGAATGTACTGCACGACTATCAGAGCTAAATGACAAAGTAGGCAAAGCACGTACAGCATACAGTAATCATTTGATAAAGGCTATTATTCTCATCAATGTCATCAGTCATTTAAATAATGGGCTCCTTTACTACATTTGAAACATTTTATCACGTAGTATCCTGGAAAGATCACTGGCCTTGGAGTCAGAACCATTGGGTTTGGTCATAAGTTATTTCTCTGCAGCACCTTGAACACACTGCTTCACTCTATAAATCGGAGTGTTCTTGCTTATAAGTGGGATGAAGGATGATGTTGCTCTCAACACTGTTGTCTGTTTTTAATGACTTCTGCTTCTTATATTCACTTCAGAAAAGTGACTAAAAGTGTGCTAGAATTCAGGCTACACTAGTAGTGTGTATACACACACACACACACACACACCACCTTTCAAATAAGATCCTTCCGTGTGAGTCACAGCATTCTGACAGGGCTATTAGTTGGCTTTTCAGATGTAGATTCATTTTAACACAGCTTTCAGGGCTAACACCATTGAACAAATAACTAACCCTAAACACATAGGTTCTGAAAAAATTTTCACCATTATAGGTTGAGTTATCCCGAACAAAGACTTGGGCTGACCCCAGAAATAAGAAAGGAGAGGAGAGAGGCAAAGAGGAGAGGAGACGCTGGCATTTACCTAGCTCATATTTTCTTAGATCCTCTGGATCTCTGACTGCCGGCCTCTGAGGGGGCAGAGCCCTAGAACTATCCCTCCAGGACGGATCCTGGCCACCATCCACCCTGGCTCTGCTCGGTCTCCACTGGCTGGGTTGCCTTAGGGCTGCTAACAGTATCTTGTCCTGGCTGTGGCTGTGGCAGGACAAGAGGGCTCCTGAGGGTTCAGGGAACGATCTGAGGCAGGATGTGAGAACCAGAGGTGTGGGCTCGGGTGAGCTCCTTGTGAATCTAAAGTAGCAGAAACTGTTTTACAACTGTGACAAAACCTGATCTGAGCCAAGGGAGGGGACACAGGACCCCGAGAAAGTGCTTCCGATCCTCATTAACTGACCCTCTTCCTGATGGGAAGCCACCCAATTTCTCCTGAGCTTCTTGTGGCCATTGTGCTGGGAGCAAAGGTGCAGAACGGAATGTGGTGACGCTGGGTAGAGGGCAGGGCTGTCTGCAGGTCTGTGGTGAAGCATTTCACAGTGAAAAGGAAACAGGATTTGTTGTTGTTGTTTATGTTTTATTTTTTGAAACAGGGTCTTGCTTTGTAGTTCAGGGTGGTCCTGAATTCACTATATAGTCCAGGCAAGCCTCAAGCTCACAGCAATCCTCCTGCCTCTGTCTCCCGATTGCTGGGATTACAGGTGTGTACTGATTGCTGGTGGGCATGAGTTTCCTTGCCCGGTATTGTTGTATGTGGTTCTGGGGACTGAACTTGGGACCTTGCACTTGCAAGGCGGGTGCTGGAACCACTGAGCTAAGTCCCCAGCCCCAGAAACAGGGTTTTACATTTTGGGTATTTTACTTTGATTCAAGAGTATGGGAGTGGGAAAGACAGGAAAAAGGACAAGTCTTTGGTGAGGTAAGTTTGAATATTATTGAGATATAAAACATGCTGGAGATTTAAAAAAAACAATATTTCTTCATTTTGAAGCAGTTTCCACACAAGGGTGAAAGAGTGGGTTAAAATATCCCTCCTTCATTCTCCCTGCAAAATTGCCCTTTTCTGACCGGCACTGTGAATACCTTCCTTCTAGTCAGAGGTAAAAGGATTTAAATCAAAGTGGCTTTTGGATTAGGTAATATCTGTCCTAATTTTAAAAGCTCTATATTTTAAGGTATACACTGTGATGTCGTGATCTACTTATCTTGATATATCTATCTTTAGATCCTCCTTATATCCTTGGGTAAATGGGTCCAAGAACTCTGCAAAAATATCATACTTTTTGGTTGCCCAAATTTTATATACAGTGGTGTAATATTTGCATGTAATTTAGGCACATCTTCCTGTCTACATCTCTAGATTACTTACAGTGCCTAATATAATGTAAATGCTTTGTAGTCACCGTACTACATTGTATTGCCTAAAATTTGCATTATTTTTATTGTTGTTTTTAATTTTTGAACTTATTTTTGATTTTCTGATACAAGGCCGCCCTATGTGGTTCAGTTTGGCCTCAAACTCATGGTGATCCTCCTGCCTCAGGCTTCTGCATGTTAAGTTACAGGCATCATAAAATCTAGTGTCTTGGCTAAGTGCTGGCACATGTTGTTGTCTACCCTTCATCTTTATGGGGCCACTTTGGTGCTCACACTTTTCCCTACTGGGCATAAGGCTGTTGTGGACATGGTACACAACTGCCTGCTTTCCATCTTTTTGGTCTATATCCAGAAGTAGATCAGCCAGGTTACATAATAATTCTATTTTTAATGTTCTGAGGAACGGCCACACTATTTCCCACAGTGGCTACTCTGCTTCACATTCTGTGCCCAAGGTCCAAATGTCTCCACCTTCTCTGCACACTTTTTCTCTCTGGTTTCTTGACAGCAGCCATCCTAGTGGGCTCAGGACCCTCCTCTTTTCTTCTGCAGTACTAGCAAATGAGGATTCCAATTGCTGGGGACCAGTTGCCTTGGAGAGTCTCTGGGTAAAGGGAGCCAAGGAGCTCTTGGCAGTGACCAGGAAAACAGCGCACAAGATATACTGAGCTAGAAAATGCTTCGCCATGCAGAAGTTAATTGGGATCACAGAGAATGGCTCATCACAGCCATTTATTGTACTTTAATAGACTTAATCAGGGTAATGGGGCAACCAAACCTCTTCAGCTATGTTGCTGTGATGGGCATGAAGAAAAGCTGCAGCGCACTTCTGCCTTCTCCAGGAGTTCTGCCAGCCCAGAAAGTGGGGAAGAGGCTGGAGGGATGGCCTGGGGTGGAGGTGGGGGCCGGATGGGCTGTTCAGTGGTAGCTGTGGTTGCTCTGAGTTACACTTCGGTGGAATGCTTCCCTGGAACAAAGTCAGCTGTAATTCTCATGAAAGTTAACCCGGGAGCTCTAAGGCAGTGGGCGTGAGGTCTTGGGGTTCAGCCAACTCCGGTGTTATTGGCTCCAATCTTCATTTCTCCCTTTGATTCTGCTGAGGCTGATTCCAGGGGCTTTTAAACCTCACATGGACCCTCATGGCTCACCCTCTTTGCACAAGTAGAATTTATTTCTACTAGGAGGGAAAGTATTATAAGGACTCTACCATTCGCCTCAGCCCCTAGTATTTTGTCCAGCAGTTGGGAACAATTTTACCGGCATCCACTGGAGGGAGTTAAGCTGGGATGTCACACCAACATTTGTGAGAGGGAAATGCGCACGCGTGGATGGCAGAGGGCCTCAGACGCCGACCCCTCTCCTTTCCATCACTTCCTCTTGGCCAGCACCAGTGGTTAGGACCAGGTGATGTTGGGGGCTGACTTGTTCTCCTTCCTTCTCACTCATTTACCAGGCCCCAACCCCCAGTTCCTCAGTATTCAACCATGTATGCAGATGGGATCTTCAAAGAGGTAACTGACGTAAAAACGAGGCCACACGAGTCGGCTCAAATCCAGTGTGACTGGTGCTGTTAGAGACGCCAGGGGTAGGGGTAGAGGCAGCACCAGAAGAGGGCGAGGCCGAGGCAGCAAGCTCCGGAGCCTCACTCTCCTTCATCGGTGCCGTCTGCCAGGTGTGATGGGGAGGGACAGCGAGAAAAGAGCCGGACAAGGGGGCAGGACTGCATCCAGAGCCAGTCGGGTGGCTGTGGGGCCTTCAGGACGCCAGCCCTGCTGAACATGAGCAGGGCCGGACCCAGTACACCGGGTCCGGAAGGATGCAGAAGTTACGCAAGCCTGCGAGGTCCCGAGCCTCTGTCTCCTGGGGGAACAAGTGTTGCTTGGCACCAAAGTTCGCTGTGTGCTTCGCGGGCCATGCGACAGAGCCGGCAGCGGCCGCTAGAGGTCATCAGCGCCTGGGGCCTGCAGGGGAAAAGCCTAAAACAGGGGGAGGTGGGGCCTGTGGAGGCGGGGCATGGCCTGAGAGGGGCGTGGTCTTGGAGGGACGGGGTGGGCAAAGTGGGCGGGGCCAGGCTCACTTGAAACATTTGCTGCCACCTGGACAGTGACCACTGGGATGCGACCCAAGAGGACAAACTCTCAGGATGGTTCCTGGATAAAACTACCCTGAATTTGAAATTACCAGAAAAGACAGAACGCTTAATTCCATTCTGGCAGCCAGGACCCCAAAGTCCTCGCTGTTACCAGGAAGAGCTCTCTTCAAGAAGATGGGATTCAACTTTTGGTGGGAGGAGTCGAGGGGCAAAGAGAAGTGGGGAGTAAGAAACGCGGACACTGGTCACCGTCGTTGTGGGGTTCTAAGTCTCCCAGTGGATGCCTCAAGCTCTGGATTCTTCCAAACCTTATCTGTACTATGATATCTTCCCAAACATATAAGCTGCTGATGAAATAATTATAAATTATGCGCAGTTAGAAGTTAACAACAATAACTTACTACAGACCTTAGCAACCCAGGGATACAGGTTTGTTCTCTCCTCATGGAGTTCCTATCGTCTACCTTTCCCCTTACAGGGCGTCCTTGGGCTTCCGGGAAGTTCAGCGTCTCAACTCTGGGCTTTGCTCCCTGATGCAGTAAAATGTGGGGTACTTGACTTCGAGCGCTACAGACTTTGACAGTCCATTCCACAACCCAGGCAGTAAAGCGACTAATGTGTGGGTGGTGTGTACAGCGGGTACGCTGGGCAAAGGGTCATCTCTTGGGCAGGAGAGTACGCTCGCTACTCACATCAGTGCTTAATTTAATGCGTTGGAGGTCTTCATTTCTAGAATTTTCCATTTAATTTTTTGTTACTGTATTTGTGGGTAGGTGGAATCGTGGAAACAAAAACACAGATGGAGCAGGGATTACTGTAAAAATGTGGATAGATCGGGGCCGGGGAGTTAGCTCAGTGGTTCCAGCGCCTGTCTCGCAAGCGCAAGGGCCCGGGTTCGATTCCCCGGTAACCACATAACAATACTCGGTGTGGAGACCCACACCCAGCAGCAACCAGTACCACATACCACAGTGCCGGGCGTGGTGGCTCACACCTGTAATCCCAGCACTCGGGAGGCAGAGGCAGGAGGATTGCTGTGATGTGAGTTGGAGGCTGAACTCAGGGCCAGCCTAAACCACAAAAGCGAGACCCTGTCTCAAAAAAACCTAAAAAAAAAAAAATGTGGATAGATCTTAATGTCAATTTTGTAAGTCAATAGCAGTAACTTCTGTCACATTAAAACAAATAAAAATAGAAATGACTGACCACCGATGATATAGGAGTCAGGTGAACAGAGTAAAACTGCTGAGGTTTGTGTGCATAGGAGGAGACTAAGATATTAACTTCAAGTTTAAGAAGGAATATTACTTCACCAATTGTAATCACCAGAAGATAGAAGTAGGGTGTTTCTGTTTTCAAATCAATCAGATGACTGGTAAAAATACCTTCAATTAAACCCTAGAAGGCAAAAGAGGAGGAACCCACACACATGCACACGCATGCACAAGTGGATAGAGAGAGAGAGAACACCAACTCGGGCAAGGCGGGATACACCTGCTGTAGCCTCAGTGCCCTGGAAGGCTGAGCAGAAGGAGCAGGAGTTCAATTTAGTGAGACCTTGTCTCAAAACAAACAAACAAAAAAAGACAATGGAAATACATATAGTAGTAGACACACTACATGTAAACAGACTAACCTCTCCCATTGCATAGATTCAGATTGGACAAAAGCCATAGTAAAAGTATATGGTGTGTGTAGCGATATTCCTAAAACCCAAGGACAGACAGGTTGAAAATAAATTCCTGCAAGAAAAAGGAAGAAAATACACATCCCAGGTCACAGTCTTCTCTGTTAGCAGCAGAATTTCAAAGCCGGGCTGACGGCTCTGCACCTCTTGCCCACATCCTGGCTCTCCTTATGCCACGTATGACGGTGGCCCCTGAAGCGTGGGAGGTGGCACATGGTTCCGACTCCTGTGGCTTTTATTGGTGGAGCACCCAGGGTTCAGTGCAGGGGCTCCACCCCCACTGCTGTGAGGTTCCTCGATGCTGTTCCCCACAAGGCGTAAGAAGGCCCAGATGACAAAGTATTTCAAGTGTGGATGCAAAAAGATTGTCAACCTTGTGCTGCATGCCAGAAGCCCTGTGCTCTCAAGACAGACAGACATCGCTCATGTTACGCTGTTTGAATCTACTCCTTCCCTCCTCCACTCTGTCCAGCCTCTCTGAGCCCTCTCTAATGTTTACATGGAACTTCACTGCATCTGAGAGATTGCATATCTTTCTTCACTGTTGGGTTATTTTTTTTTTCTTCCTCCCTATCTCAGCAGACTGTAGCTGCAGGAGGTCAGAGGTTCCTGGAGGATGGCATAGAATTCCCCAAGAAGTATGTCTGGGGCTGAGGGTGCTACATCATAGAAAAGATCTTAACTCCACAGAAGGGTGTGCAATGACAATAACCGTAAGGCGTTTGAAAGCACTCCCCGCTGCCCGCATTATTTCTGGATTTAGCCCTCATCTAGCCACTATGTGAGCCTCCCTGGGTCTGCTTAGACTTTGGCTGCCTCCTCTTCCATCACAAACCGCCCTTTCTTCTCTGCCAGGTAGAGGGTTGTTGTAGGAGACTGCTGAAGTCAGAGCGCTCAGCATCCTTGCCAGGTGAATGTGAGTCTGACCTGAGATGATGCATTTCTGATGAGGCGGCTCTTTCCCCGCCAGTGTCTAGGTTATGCGGTAACATAGCCCTTAGAGGAACAGTGATAAACAGTGATTTTTGAGGCTCCCTGCTGTGCACCCAGTGGGGTTTCCAGCAACCCTTCAAAATTCCTCCTTCTGGCTCAGTGTAGAGGTGAGAGTGTGTGCCTCTGTGTGCAGTGAGTGTCTATGTATGGTGACATACAAGCACGTGTGAGGATGTATGAACATGTACCATGTGTGAGCAGGTGAGGTATGAATCTGCTTGTGAGCATGGGGGATGTATGCATGAGTCTATCAGCATGCACGTGAGCATGTGGGACATTGTCTAGAAGCCCATGAGTGTGCATGGATGTGTGTGTTGAGCATGTAGTCCTATATGCCTGAGTGTGGGAGGGTGTGTACATGTGTCTTTGGGACATCACATGTTATAGTTTGTATCTGGACATCCCCCATAAGGACTCATGAGACAGAACCTTTGGAAGGTGACCAGACAGTGAAGGCTTATGCATTACTTGCTGCTGGAAGCAGTGCCTGATGGGAACAGGCAAGTCGCTGTAGGCGTGGCCTGAAAGTATTTTGTTCCAGTGAAAAGTGCCTAAGATATTATATGATGGCCTGTCTTTCTTGGCATCCCCTGCGCTCAGCACTCAGGTTACCATGGAGACAACAGCACCCTACTTCCTGAGGACCTGGCTCCCAGTGCCTCATGGGCCAGCCCTGGAGGCTTCCTCCTTCTGTTGGCCCCATGTGACTGTGGCTGCTGTGGCGCATCCCTTGCTGCCCTGTACCACGAGGCTCCGGTCCTGACTTCCTCTCTCAGGGAGCTTCTCCTCCATCCATGTCCCCCATCCGTGCCAGCTGCTGCCTGCCTCAGCCTCTTGTGGCCATATGAGTGGTTACCTAACTCAGGGCCACCTCTTCCTCCCTCCCTCTGTCCCAGGCCTCCTGCTTCTACCTCTTTAGGAGGATGTCCTAGTCCCTCATCCTGTTCAGTTTCTGGATATCTGATTTCTGACAGAATCATATCTTTTCACACACTTTCCCACTTAATAGTGCATGCACAGTCGCCTTGCCATAATGCATGTGCTTCTATTTACATAAATTACATTATAATGGCTGGTAATAAATATTTTCCTCAGTTATGGCTTCATAGTTTTGTTCCTTAAAACAAAAAGCTGATATCATACATGAAGACACTTTTCTCCTTTGGAAATTTCTCTTTGGCATTTATAGACTCCCCTTTGGACACTCATCTCCCCCATCCTTCTGGAGAAGGGTATATTCAGCTTTTGGAAACAATGCTGACTAGTTTTATAGTTTTGTTACTTCTTTTCTTCTCTTAATTGCTCTTTGGATTTTCTCCAACATATTAGCATTTATCTCCAATTAAAAGGTGCCAAAAACATGGCCATATTTCTTCCCCTCACTTAGATCTCAGCTAATTTACTGCATAATTGAGCCAGTCCCCATCTAACTTTGAATACAGCCAATTGAGCTGTGAAGAAGACAAACATCCAAATTTCATCTTCCAGGAAGGCCATTTTATAAGGATTCGAGAACACTCAAAAACTGGGGCTTGCAGTCCTATTTGTCATAGTGGTTTCAAACTCTGGAGTCATCTAGAGATCTTAGTACAAAAGAGACATACGCTCACTTTATGCTAAGTTAGAATCTTCAGGGACTGAAAGGCCCAGGCAAGTCTGAGGACCACGTACACAAAACATAAATATCTGAAGATAAAGGGCCTCTGTCTGTAGCACAGTGATCGTGTGATCGAACCTGCAACCATTTGATTTTATTTATTTCAGAAAGGAAAGAAAGTAAGAGAAGATGAACCATTAGCAAGAACAAATCTCTTTGCATTTGCTGATTCTTCTGTCTGGATGCTCTTTCTCTTTATTGATTTTTTTGTCTCAGTGTGCACTAACCTGCACAATGGTCAAGGAAGCTTTCTGTGATGACCTAATCTGAAGAAACAGTCTCTTTTCACTCCTACCTTCTACGCCCTTGCTCTGTTGTATTACCTTCCAAATACAAATGACTGTCTGAAATCATATTGTTTATAGATGACTTATCATTCTCCCTTGCTCCTGGAATAGTCTTCTTCAGTCTTCAAGCTTAAGAGAGTACCTGACAGAGCACCCGTGCTTAAAGTGAATTAATAATGCTGAGTGTAGAGGCACACATCTGTCATCCTGGCACTTGGGGGGCTGAAGCAGGAGGACTGTGACTTTGAGGCCAGCCTGTGTACATAGTGAGATTCTGTCTCACAAAAAGCCAAACCAAACCAAGTGAATGAAGGGAAGGGTATGCTAGGTTTATCATACACGTGATTTCACTTTAACCCACAGCTACCTGGTAAGGTGGATATTATTATCAACCGTTTTATAGATCAGAGAATTAAAGCTTCAGGGAATAGTCGCTTGCTTCAAAGTCATTTGGTTAACAGGTTGTGGTATTGAAATGTGATCCTGGTGGAGGTTGGCCTCAGAGTCTGCTTCTTCTAGTAGCTTCTATGAATCAGTAGGAGGCGCTGTTCCCAGAGAACAGAAATAGAAGTATTACCGTCTTCAAGGCAACTGCATGGGGTGGTGGGGGCGACAGGGCCGCAAAGGCTTATGAATAATGACAGGCGGTCTGGAAGCAGTGACCACAGCTAATGAGGTGATAGCTTCTCTGAGTTGAGGACACCGCTGTCCTCAAATCACCCAACATACCATGAGTTTCCCAAATAACCTCTGTCTTTGCCACTCTGCAGAGGACAAGCCAATCTCAAGGTCTCCTTCCTTGGGCTCACACTGCAAGGACCACAGAGACTCGCGCTCACCTGTTGGCTGCAGATGGGCCACGTCCTTCCTCTGCCGCTTCACTGCGACAGCCCCGTGGCTTCCCCCTTTCCAGCTGCCTCTCAGGCCCGCCCACGGCGCCGTAGCCAGTACTCGAAGGGCGCCCCTTCTCTGCGCGCTGGGCTCGTTTGGCCCCACAGTTCTCTGCGACTTCATCGCTCGCTCATCTGTCAGCCTTTCTCTGACCGGTCTCCCTCCTCACTCCGTCCGGATTCATATGGCATTGATCTTAGTTTGCTGGAGTTTTGTGCAACAAAATACCACTGACGGCTGGGAGTAAATGACAGAGATGTCTTTCCCCCCAGTTCCTGAAGTTCCCGATCCAGGCGCTGGCATGCTGTGCCTCCGCCTGAGGTTGGCTCTGTCCTTGGCTTACACGCGGCCGCCCACTGCCTTCTCCTTGTCGCCCCAAGTGGCTTCCCTCTGTCCATACACATCCTTGGTGTTCCTTCTTCTTCCTTTTAGGATACTGATCCTGTTGGGTCCTGAGGTAGGATGATCATGAGTTCGAAGCCAGCTTGGGCTACCTAGTGAGAGCTAATCCCAACATGGAACAGAATGAGGGAATGAATAAACATGCTAAGTCTGTCACCTGTGTGACCTCATGGGGCCCCACAGCAACTGAAGGTCCTCATGTTAACTTAATTGCCTCTGTAATGGCCTCATCTCCAACCGTAGTCACATTCTGAAGGTCTTGGGGCTGGGACACGGGTCACTCCATGACATTCTGGCCTCCATGTGGAACAGCCTGGCTGTTCCAGAGGTTCTGGGAGGGTGGACCAGGGCTCCAGTGAGGCTTCCCTGGGGACTGTCTTTCTCTTATCCATGTACCGCCTGCCTTGGTTCCTTCGTGTATCCCTGAGAGCAGTAACAAACAAGCAGACTTCCTGCTGCAGATTCTGATCTCTTGGGCCATCCTCCGGTGAAATGTGACCGAAGGACTTGTGCTCCAGAAGCTGCACTATTTATAAAGAAAGATGCAATCACATTACCTGTTCAAAGGTGCTATTTGTGTAACACTTAGTAGTTGAAAACCTCAGACCAAAGATTGGCTGATGAAGTTTCAACTACTGTGACCCATTTTATAAACCTATATTCACTTTCTTTAGTTCAGTTTTGGAGTCATGACATTGCTAAAAATATCTGGGACCTATTTTAACTTTGGGCCTCCTTTCCAGCAGACTGCCTGCTTTGTTGACTAACCAACTACAGCCTGTCCCCAAAGTGAAAATGTAAAAGCTCACCATGCACACGTGCTTTGTGCTTTTCTGATGGTAGATTTATTTCTTTATTTATTTTTGAGACAGGATCTCACTTTGTAGTTCAGACTGGTCCTGAACTCAGCCTTGAACTCAGTAATCCTCCTGTCTCTGCCTACAAAGTGCTGGGATTACAGACGGAAACCACCATGTCCAGTATAATGGTATGTGTTACTAATTGCTGATGGACATGAGTTACCATGCCTGGCTTTGTTGTACGTAGTTGTGGGATTGAACCCTGGTCCTTGCACTTGCAAGGCAGCTGCTGGAACCACTGAGCTAAATACCTGGCCTTGTTTTAGTTGTGTGTGTGTGTGTGTGTGTGTGTGTGTGTGTGTATGTACTGGAGATTGAATTCAGGGCCACATTATTGCGCTGCACCCCAGCCATTTTAAAATTTTGAAACAGCATCTTTCCAAGTCACTGACTTGCCCAGACTGAATCTTGGGATCTTCCTGCTTCAGCCTCCCAGGGTACTGGAAGTACAGACACTTGTTATTATGTTTGGGTAAATCTTAGTTGTTGATAGCTCATGTTCTATGACAACTCTTTAAAGATAAGAAGAATCAAGACTGAGTAGTATTTGCATTGTAGGCAGCAGAATATATAGTCCAGGATACTTAAGAAGTTTAATTAGGTTCTTTTTGAAGAGTGTGGGAAGATGTAAGCTTGAAAACTAGCACTCTTGCCGTGTTTCTCGGTGGCCTCTGGATCCAGTGTAGTTGGATGGCCTCAGAAGACCCATTCAGGTAGTTGTGGAAGCTTCAAGCTCCTCTGGTGTCTGCCTTCCCCTACCTTCCTCCAAGTGGTTCCTGCCTTCTGTGAGGGCTGTCAGCTGTTGTGTAATCATAGCTGGTCCTCCATGTGTTATGCCAGGAATCTGAGTTGCCCTGTAGTTAACAAAGATGCCCTGAAGTTAAAAATCCGATTTCAGATTGATAGACTGTGCCAAACCAGATGTTAGCCCCTGCAAGCTTACATATAGATGAACAAAACCTCGGGAACTTCTAGGGCTAAGGTACTCCCAGTCACACAGTCCCTTAGGCAGAGGTGTAAAAGCATGACATGGCTTCATTAAATAAGGTTGGATTCACTCATTTATTCACTGAATATGTACTGAGCCCTGTGTTGGGTGGGTACTCTACCTGATCTTGGGCTAAAGATCAACAAGATTAAATTTCCACCTTCTAGGACAGAGACTGAGAAATTGTTTTCTACAAAGGAGGAGAAAAAATGCTTTGTACTTAGAGGTTGTGTGGTCTCTGTTAAAGCTGCTCAATTCTGCCATTGTTGGGTAGAGGGAGCCAAGTACGATACAGAGGCTGCATCTGGGATCCCAGAATCAACCAGTCAGGATGGAAAATATTAGGGACACAATGTGGCCTTGCTGCTGACATGTATACTGTCATTAGGTGTAGAAGACAGCATAGGCACTGAACATGTACAATATAGACTTTCTCTTTGCTCCTTTGGTACACAGAACTTTTACTTTAGTATAGTGTTTTTAAAAGAAAATTCTTTCTAGCCAGAGATTATAAGGATAACTTACTGTATTTTCTCCTATGAGTTACAAATTTTGTCTTGTTGCTGCTACTCTGGGGCAGGAGTCTAATTTCATCCCTCTTCCAGTGTGGATATGCAATTGTTCAGCTGCATTTAAGGATCGGTCTCTGTTTCCTTGTCTTATGGCTGAGTTGTGTTCCCCACTCAGACTGGGACGTCGAAGACTTGAACCCAGTATCTTAGTATACGACTCTATTTGGAGGTAGAGCTCTTAAACAGGCAACTGAGGTAAAATGAGGTCACTAGACTGAGGCCCCAGTCCAAGAGAGCTGTGTCCTTCTACGAAGAGGAGATGAGGAAATGGAGGTGCATCAAGAAAAGCCCACCAGGGCGCAGTGTGAGGCACCCCTTGCAAACCATAGGAGGCCTCGGGCCTGCTGACACTTGGATCTTGGGTTTCCAACCTCCAAAACTAGGAAGAATACATTTCTGTTACTCAAGCCACCCAGTCTGTGGTATTTTCCCATAGCAGTCTGAGTTGCCAGCTTGCCCTGATGTCTCTGAAAAGTACCCTGCATCCACGTAAGCACCAGCTGCTTCTATTGTTCTGTTAGTCTCTCTGGCATCCTGCATGAGACCCATCAGTCTCAAACACCAAAGATACCGAACTAGTCTCTGCCTCTAGTATGGATAATCTTCCAACTTTGTTTTTCTTCTTCACAGTGATCTTGTTTGTTCTTATTCCTTTTGTCTTCTGTGTGAGTGTGAAGATCAGATTGTTCAGGTTTCATCAATATTGTCCTATTATTTTACTGGCATGTTATATACTTAGAAATCAATTTGCAGAATATTGGTGATAATCTTGTCCTGAACTCTATACATCTCTCCATCTACTTAGGCCTTCTGTTAAGTCACTTAATAAAGTTGTATACTTTTATACCTAAAGATCCTACACACATTTTGTTAGATATGTTTCTTTGGTACCTTATTTTTGTTGTCAGAGTTATTATTATTCCTACTATTATTATTTTGTTGTGCTGAGATTGAACCCAGGACTTCATGCATTGTAGGAAAGCGTACTACCCCTGGGCCCTCGCCAGCCCTGTTTCTTTAGAAGACGAATTAGTGCCAGTACACAGGTTCACAAGAGATTTCGAAGCAGCACAATTAAATGGAAATTTCTGTTTAATTAAGATTGATGATAATACAAGAATTTGAACTAAGTGGTAATAAATTTAAAATAAAGTAGCCTCACTCAAGTGATTTCTGATAATGCAGGCTTACTACTGATTGTATATATTTATGTTGCTAAATATAGAGAATATTTTTGATGTAGAATTTGAAAAGTTCTGACTACAGATGAATGCTTGGTAGCCATTAGCATATTCTTTTGATATTTGCCTCTTATTCTGTTGTGTTTCAGAATTCCGAGAGACAGGAGAGACCAGTGGGAATCAGGAGGATCTATTTCAGATTTTAGGTGTACACATCTTAACAGACTCTTGTCAAAAGAAAGAACATTAAACAAAGAAAAGGTCTACTTTGTACCTCTGTTGAAGGGGAGAGGTTTTTCTAGTGATGTATAGCAAGTGACTTTATTGGAACAGACCAAAGTAGACGGTTTTGTAAATTTGCCTTGAAAGAAGAGAGTAGATCATATGAATCATATGAGAACAGTGTCAAAAACTTTGTTTATAGGAGATAGTTGTTGATTTTATCTGTACCAGAACAAGGAGAGGCATACAGCTACAAGGGTGAGGTGTGTTGAGGGGAAAACTGCCCCGGGCTGGGAAGGACTTGTTTTTCTTTAAGTCCTACTTCAGTTTGAGTTAGAACTCGGTGATAAATAAGAGAGTTCCTTAATGAATCACCTTCTGACCTGACAGTATGAGGAAGGATAGCTCCAGCATAATGTATGTGGATACAAGGGGACAGCATTTCTTGCCAAAGACTGGATGTCAAATGCTGGTGGCCTAACACAATGGAAGTTTATTCTGTCATAGTTCTGGGACCAGAACTCTGCAATCAGAGCATCCGCAGAGCCCTAGCCTCTCCAGAGGCTCTTGGGAGGATCCTTTTTGGTTCCTGCAGCGTCTGGAAGCCCCAGGTCACCATCACCTAGTGATGGCTTCACCCCACCCCTTGTCTGCCCTTCGCCTGGCCTCCACCCCTTCTATGTCTACATGTGACTTTCATCTTTCTCCTTTTCTTCTAAGTTGTACTGAGTGAAAGGCCCTTTCTCCTCCAGTTTGATTTCCTCTGCATGTAGCCAATTACATCTGCAATGACCCTTGCCAAATGAAATTCTGTTCTGAAGTATGGGGGTTTAGGACTTCGTGTTATTTGAGGTGGAGGATTACAACTCCACCCATGAGAAAGAGTAACACCTGCCTTATAGAGACAGATGTTAAAGGACTCAGTCACTGTGCCTGCCTTTTGGGATAGATGATATGACCATAGATTTGAAGAGTTCTAGGCTGGGGTATAGCTCAGTGGTTCTGGCACCTGCTTTGCAAGCTCAAGGGCCCAAGTTTGATTCCCGGTAACCACATAACAATACTGGGCGTGGAGACTCACCCCAGCAGCAACCAGTACCACATACCACAGTGCCGGGTGTGGTGGCTCACGCTTGTAATCCCAGCACTCGGGAGGCAGAGGCAGGAGGATTGCTGTGATGTGAGTTGGAGGTTGAGCTCAGGGCCAGCCTGAACTACAAAGCGAGTGCCTGTCTCAAAAAAAAAAAAAAAAAAGTGTTCCATATTAAAAGTCAGTATTTCTTTTGGTAAAATAGTTCTTTCATTAGCATAGCTTTCATGAAAATTGATGGTTTTTTTATGATAAGCTTTAATTAGAAGCTCTGAAAAATACTTTAAATTTCTCTGGTTGCTTGCTGTATTGAATCTTCCAAATCTCAATGGGATAGGAGGATGTGTCATATCAACTAAGTGAATATTAATGAGAAAAATAGAGAGCTTTGAATTTCTTACACCAAAAGGGACTATTTGTGTGCCCTCAGTACCCTTCCTGGCCACCTCTGTAGGTTCCTTGTGGGATAGATTTCTTCTGTCATTTGGCTTCAATAGCATTTCCAGAATCTTCTGAGCTGTGACCCTAACAGCTAATGTGGCTAAATGATGTCCATGTAGTGTCTGGCATGAGAGACCACCAGGCAAAGATGGATTTTCTGTGAACTTCCACTAAGGAAGAGCTTCCACAGTGACCTCATCCTTCTAT
Organism: Petromus typicus; assembly: GCA_004026965.1. Classification (NCBI taxonomy): domain Eukaryota; kingdom Metazoa; phylum Chordata; class Mammalia; order Rodentia; family Petromuridae; genus Petromus; species Petromus typicus. Next base: position 231 of record PVIR01028483.1, on the reverse strand, counting down.
AAATGGTGATCAAAATGTACAGTGAATATTGAATTTAAAGAACTATTACAGTAAAAGACATATTTCCATTCATCCTCCTCAAAATACTCCTTGCTTTGAACCCACTTATTCCATCATTCTTACCACTTTCTGAAGCAGTTCTGTAAATCTTCTTTTGTGAGATCAAAAACCTAGTGAATGCGGCTGCTATGTGCCAGCCCCCAGAACAGCAGGCCTGTAAACACATGACAG
>PVIR01028482.1:0-21853 GCA_004026965.1 Petromus typicus | reverse complement strand
TCACCACTTCTGTTCAATATATTTCTGCAAACATTAGTCATCACAATTAGGCAAGACAAAGAAATAGAAGGAATAAACATAGGAAAAGCAGAAGTTAAAATGGTATTATTTGCTGATCACATGATACTCTATCTAGAGGATCCTAAAAACACAATTAAAAAACTTCTGGACCGGGCCGGGGAGTTAGCTCAGTGGTTCCGGCGCCTGTCTCGCAAGCGCAAGGACCCGGGTTCGATTCCCCGATAACCACATAACAATACTGGGTGTGGAGACCCACACCCAGCAGCAACCAGTACCACATACCACAATGCCGGGCGTGGTGGCTCACGCCTGTAATCCCACCACTCGGGAGGCAGAGGCAGGAGGATTGTAATGTGAGTTTGAGGCTGAGCTCAGGGCCAGCCTGAACCACAAAGCGAGACCCTTTCTCCAAAAAACCTAAAAAAAAAAAAAAAAAAACTTCTGGACCTAATTACCAATTTTAACCATGTAGCTGGTTACAAGGTCAATGTTCAAAAATCAATAGCCTTTGTATACACAAATAGTAGATCCACTGAGGTAGAAATTGGGAAGTCAATTCCTTTCACAATAGCACCCCAATGAAATAAATTATCTAGGAATCATTCTAACAAAGGAGGAGAAAGACCTCTACTCTGAAAACTATAGCGCTCTGAAAAAGGAGACAGCAGATGATATCAAAAAATGGAGACATATCTTACTCCTGAGTAGGAAGAATTAGGATTTTCAAAATTGCTGTACTCCCACAACTACTATACATATTCAACGCAATCTCAATTGAAATCCTAACAGCATATTTCAGTGATCAGGAGAAAAAAAAAAACAAAAACAAAAACAACAACAAAAAAAAAAAAAACAAAAAAAACGTTCATCTGGAACCACAAAAGACTTAGAATAACAAGAGAAGTTCTAATCAACAGGGACGTGGTGGGGGGCACTACAATCCCAAACCTGAAACTGTACTATGAATCCACCGTGATAAAAACTGCATGGTACTGGCAAAGTAACAGACCTGAGGTTCAGTGGAGTAGATTAGAAGATCCAGAAACTACTCCAGATACACCGAGCCACCTCATCTTTGACAAAGGAGCCAAAAATCCTCAATGGAGGAAAGATTGACTCTTTAACAAATGGTGCTGGAAAAACTGGGCTTTAACCTGTGAAAGACTAAAGCTAAACCTATGTCTTTCACCATGTACCAAGCTAAAATCAAAGTGGATAAGAGACCTAAATATTAAAACAGACAATCTAAAACTGCTGCAAAACAAGTTAGGTAAAACTCTTGTAGACATTGGCTTAGGGAAAGACTACTTGAACAAAACCCCCTTAGAACTGGCAGAAGAAATCAACAAACGGGATCTCATTCTATTAAAAAGCTTCTTCACAGCAAAGGAAACCACAGACAGAGCGAAAAGGCAACCAATGTGGGAAAAAAATCTTTCCCAGCTGTTCCTCAGATCAAGGGTTACTTTCTAGAATATATAAAGAGCTTAAAAAAATCAACCCACCCAAATTTAAAGACCCAATTTAAAAATGGGCATCTGAAATGAACAGATACTTTTCAGAGGAAGAAGTAAGAGCAGCTCAGAAGTATATGAAGAAATGCTCAACATCATTGGTCATTCGAGAGATGCAGATGAAAACAACACTGAAATTTCATCTCACTCCAAAAAGAATGTCTCCTATTTCAGAATTAGGCAGTAAGATAGGTTGGCAAAGCTGCAGAACAATGGAAACCCTTCTTCACTCCTGGTAGGAATGCAGACTCATACAACCTTTGTGGAGATCAGTGTGGAAATTCCTCAAAAAGTAGAACTGAAGGTCCCATTTGACTCAGCCATTGCTCTGCTAGGTATATATTCAAAGGAATTAAATATTCATTTCACAGCGATATATGTGCACATATGTTTATAGCAGCTCAGTTTGTGATTGCTAAATCTTGGAAACAGCTCAAATGTTCATCAACTGGAGACTGTAGAGAGAACATGTGGTTCTTCTATAGAATGGGGTTTTACTCTGCCACTAAAATTGATTAGATAGTCATTCATATGCAATTGCATGTACCTTGAGGACATTCTAATAAGTGAAATAAACAGGTCACAGAATTATAAATATAGTATCTTTTCTCTGGTACGAGAAAATGAAGTTGTAAATGAGTTGTAGTATGTATAGTACATATTGTGAAATAGAAAATATTTAAAAGGGAAGAGAATGCAGGGGTAAATAATGAGGGGAAAATGAATGTGGTAATAATAAAGAAAAAAAGAAACAAATATTATGTATTTAGATGGTGAGGGGTGGCAGGTTGGGGGAAAAAGGAAAAAAAATGACTATCAAGTTGTGTCATATTCTAGTATAAACTCTCACTGTTGAATATGATGATGAGGTGTATTCATAATACCAAAAAAGATTTTAAAAAATCAATAGAAATATAGGAGAAGCTGAGGTTGTACTCATACCTAGCAATAAACAGGAAACAACCTCTTTCCCTGCAGAGTGGTAAAAAGCCAGATAAGGCAAAGAGTTCAGATAACATCCATAGTCTCATAACGTCAAATTCCAGTCTTCAGGCTTAACTAAAACAATCACCCAATCAGAGTTAGCCAGCAACAAATGTTAGGGAAGCTGCAGAGGAAAAGGAACCCTTCTTTACTGTTGGTTTGACTGTAGACTCATACAACTTCTGTGGAGATCAGTGTGGAGACTCCTCAAAAATCTAGGATTGGATGTCCCTTTTTACCTGGCCATTGCTCTGATAGGTATATACAAAAGAATTAAAAGATTCATATCACAGCGACATATGTGACCCATGTTTATAGCAGCTCAATTTGTGATTACTTAATGTTTTAAATAACCGATATGTCCAACAACTGGTAAAAGAAGATGTGGTTCTTTTATAGAATGGAGTATTATTCTGCCATTAAAAATGATAAGATTGCATCATTCATACTCAAAAGGATGTACCTTGAGGACATTCTCATAAGTGATATAAACAGGTCACAGATGTGTAAGTATCTTGTCTTTTCGCCGGTATGAGAAAACAAAGTTGTAAATGTGTTGTAGTATGTATAGTATATATTGTGAAATAGAAAACATTTAAAAAGAAAGATGATGTAGGTGTAAATAACGAGAGGAAAAAGAATGTGATAGTAAGAAAAAAAAAAAGAAAGAAACCTCATGTATAAAGTGGGGTTCAGGGTGGGTGGGCAAAGAAGAATAATGAGAATCAAGTCATTTCATATTCTGATACAAATTCCCAATGTTGAATGTGATCATGATTTGTATTCATAATATACCAATGAATATTTGAATTAAAAAATCACCCACTTGCTTTCTTTCTATCAGAAAGAAGGAAGATCTCCAACTAAATGAAAAAAGCAAATTTACAGATGGCAATATAGAAATGTTATAAATCCTGGAACAAGAATATGGGACAGATATTTTGAAGCAGATATCGTTAAGCTACTTCAGTGACGAATAACAACAGATACAGAATTGTGAAGAATGTATTTTTCATCAAAATATGGAAGATATACCAAAAAGGCAGAATTTTTGGAAAAAAAGAAAATAAAATTCAGCAAATAAAACTGATCACAGCATGAAAGGGTTAAGAAAGGACGTATGAACCTGAGAGATAAAATTTATAATTTTTAAGTAGTAAAGAAATAATACAAGGGGAAATAAATAGATTTCCAAAAGTGAGTGTGACTAAAAAAACAAAACAAACAACAACAAGAAATCAAGAAATTTCATTTGTCATTGCAGCAGCCAAAGTTAAAAATTACTAGAAAATAAAAAAAAAAAAATCATTAAATAATGAACAGCTAAATATTACCCAAAATGTGTTAAAGAGAATAAATACAGAAAACCAAGAAACTGTGCAAACCCTAAGCATTAGAAACACATAGGGGACCACAAGCAAGAAAACTATACCAAGGCATTTTTTAGTCAAACTTTTGTGAACTAAGGAGAAAGAAAAAAGTTTAAATCAGCAAAAGAGTAATAAAACTCACTTACAAGGGAGAAACAATTCAACCAGTGACTTTTCCACCATAATCTACGAGGCCAGAGGCAGTAATACACCATTTTTCAAGTCCCAGAAAGAAAGAACTGGCACTGCAAAGTCCTTTAGCAATTTAAAATATGCTTTAGAAATTACAGAGACATCAAGAGATTTTCAGAAAAAGGAAAATTATGAGAATTACTTGCCATGTCATCTGTACTTAAATAATAGTAAAAAAAAAAAAACTTGTTCTATGTGGAAATAATAAATAGAGAAAGTAACCATAAAAATTATGAAAGGTTTTTCTTATTTTGAATTTTCTAAATTTTGTTTGGTGATGAGTATAAAATATTTTTTGTGGTTAGAAATGTAGGTGTAGGAACTATTTAAGAAAAATATAAACCTGTAGATAAATGTTAAGGCAGGTAATATTTTTACATTTCAATAAAACTCTGATGTTATGACAGATTCAAATATGGCATAATTGTGAATATGTGTATACTCCATCAGTTATAATATAATATTTAAAACAACCATTAGATGAAAGTAAAATATAAAATAAATTAAAAGATAGCTTAAAACATTAATGGCAGAGAAAGGTAGACAAACAGCCTCCCTCATTTATCAAAACATAGACCAAAAATGTGAAAAAGATAGGCCAAGTCTAACATATAAATACTTATATTAAATGTAAACAGTTTCACACACGAATTAAAAGAGAAATAAATAACTTGAAATATGATTGAAATTTAAACTGAGTGGCAGAAATTTACTTTAAATATTTAAAATATAGGCAATTTAAAAGTAAAGAATGGCAGGCCAGGGAAATAGCTCAATGATATTGTGCCTGCCCGGCAAGCACAAGGTCCTAAGCTTGATCCCTGGTGCCAGAAATAAATAAAAACAAAAACAAATGGCTGGAGAAAAATATCATGTAATCATAAAAACAAAGTGGAAGTAACTAGACTTACTTTTTGGAGTAAAGTAAATTACCCAATACAGAGAACAGATCAACAAAAAATACATTGTTATCCTATATCACTGTGCCTCAAAAGTCTGAGATATAAATCTAAGGAGAAATAACTGATAGAACTTACAGGAAAATTTTAAATGTCTTTGATTAAGGTTAATTTCATATCTTGAACTTAACAATTGATTCAAAAGCTTAGTGAACAACTGGAAAGGATGTCCTGCACAACTTTCATCTATTACTGTAGGGCTGTAATTCATGGACTCCTCAACTATCTCAGTAGAAGCTAAGAATGGAGATTAAACTACCCACTAAAAAATTTAGGACAATTCTTCTGTCCAGTGATGCAAATTTCTCATGACAGATTTGAGAAAGACACAAAGTTTTCTGAAACTTTATATCAAAAGAAATGTTTGACAGATTCAGGCAAAAATGAAAGTTGTCAGGATTCTCAAATTCCACAGCCAGAAAATAGACTTATAAAACTATTCAGCTGCAGAATTGTGTCACTTTTCAAGAAAAAGGACATATCTCTCCCATGGAAGAGCCATAGGTCCACAGAACAGAATTATGAGCTAGAGGCAGATACTTGAGCCAGCAGGCATTATTCCCAGTCTATGAAACTTAACCGAGTTTTCCTTGCTGGGTTTCAAAATTGGTCCAGTTACACTCTGTATACCAGCTGTGGATAAAGCTGACAGAATTTTGTTATGGTTTTCCCTTCTCTGTGGTTGGAATGAGCATACCTCAAGGTCCATGTGTTAAAACTTCGGTCCTAGAACAGTCCCATCTATAGGTGTTATAGCACTGGACATGGAGTTTTGTAAGAATTCCATAAATTATAGGAGGCATGTTTTTAAAGGGTCTGTGGCATTTTGGTTTTGTTCTGTTGTTCACCTATGCCCCCTGGTTCCTCATGTAAGCAAGTTTTCCCCACCAAATCTTTCATTATTTCCATCAGCATCCAATCACACAACAGCTCCAACAGGCACCCTCATCTTGAGAACTATGTACAACAATTATGCTTTGATCTATTTTAATTATTTAGGATATTTCATTCCAGAGACAAATTTAATACAGCTGTCATCATAGTTCAAAAACCTATAGTTTTGGTCACATTTTGACAGATCCTTAGGTAAAGAGGAGTTTTTCCCAGTGATCTCACTTCTACTTCATTAGAACTATACAGAAAAGAAATGCAAATAGTTGGCATGCATTGTGGATAAAACATTATAAAGAAGGAGCTAAGAGAAGTTCAAAAAATATTACCTTTGGAAGTGGAAGGGTTTAAAGCCACAAGTCAAGGAATTCCCATGCCATTAAAATCTGCAGTAGACAAGGAACAGATTCTCCTCTATGATTCCCAAAGGGAATGTGATTTCATTGACTCATTACTTTTAGTCCAGTGAAAATGATGCCAGGCTCTTCTTTTTGTTGACTGTGAAGGAATAGATTTTGGTTGCTTGAAACCACAAAATTTGTGTCAATTTGTTCGAAAAGCCTCAGGGAACTCATACAATACCATCAACTAGAGGAATCTAATTGATACTGACAGAACACCTGACCTAGCAACACCAGATAAAACATTTTTGCATTTGTTCACAATACAGATAGACCATGTCCTGTAGCATACTGCAACATATTTCTGAAAGTATGAGAGAGTGCATTCATCTTTCACAATGGAATATAACTAGGAGTCAGTACAGAAACATAATGAGGTCAGAGGTGTGACTCCAAGATAAATATTTTTCCAGTATTATGCAAGATCCTGAATTTAATATAGTCTAATAACAATAATTCAATATAATCTAATAACAATAGTAAGTAGTAGTAGTAGTAATTTTCAAGTAATTGAAAATTAGATAAGTTATCTATAAGAAATCCAGTCTTTAGAGCACTACTAAACAATAATGAGGGTGAAATTTGTAGTTTTGTATACATACATTGATAAGGCAGATAATTTTAAATATTACACTAATAGTATATCTCCCAATTTAGGAGCTTAGAAAAAGAATAAACAGTACATAAACTCAAAGTAAATAGGAAGAAAATAAAAGAGATAAAACCAGGCACTGATTAATTATAAAACAAAAAACATTAGAAAAAGTAAAGGGATGTCTTTAAAAATATCAGAAAAAATGGCACACACAAAAACAAAAGGAAAAAGAAATTACCAAAATTAACAGTAAAACATGTAACATTATATTAAAGGAATCATATGAATAATTTTCCACGCACAAATTTGATAATTTAGATGAAATGCACAAGTTCTTTAATAAATCACAGTCTACAAAAAATGGCTCAAAATATGTTGAAGCACTAAACCCACTAAAGAAAATGAATTTATGATTAGTAGAAACTACTAAATAACATTTAAAAATGAAAATCCATATGCCTAGATGCTATAATTTAAAGATTCTGTCAGATACTAGACAGAACAAACACACATGCACACACACACACACACACACACACACACACACACAGATTATTCATACATTGCCTCAAGAATATAAAATGTTACAGTTATTGCAAAGACAACTGAACAATTTTCTTATAAAATAAAGCACACAATTAGTATAACACAGAAATTATATTATTAGACATTTATCTTGCAATAATGAAAATTTATATTCAAACATCCAAATATTAAACATAAACATGATATGTATGGTTGGCTTAGTCATAATGGAGGAAAAAAAGAAGCAAAGATAAAAGATAAAAAATAAATTTTTAAATTGGTGTATAGTTATGCCATGATCCATTTCTTTTATGACTACTAAAAAACTATTAGCCAAAAATAATTAACAATTGACATACACAATGATATATAGATTAATTTCTAACATCACCTGAGTTAAATAAAATCCATAAAGTTTATACACTGTAAAATTTGATTTCATGATAGGCATGACATAACATCATTTTCTTTCTATTTTCCAGTACTGGGGATTGAACTCAAGACTCTCCACTTGTGAGGCAAGTGTGGCACCACAGAGGTAAATCTCAAGCCCTATGATATAACTTCCTTATAGAAAAGGATGAAAGGTTATAGAAATGCTGAGAGAGGGAAGGAAAGGAAGTCAGTGTCACTATAAAAGAGAGAAGGGAAAGGTTTCTCCAAAAGAAATATTATATACTAGCATCAAAGTATTCTTCCTCAGTTCTGGTCATGATATTGATATTGATTTCATGAATATCAATTCAAAACATCAACTGTTGTAATATTCGTAGTTTTAGAACGATCTATCATTTTTAAACTAATTAAATAATATACTATTTCTTTCTGACTGTATTATTTCATACAATAGCATGTCCATCTATAACTAGCTCCCAATTAAAAGTTTAATTAAAAAACATTTTGAGGGAGAGTTAGCTCAGTGATTCCAGCTCCTGCTTTGCAAGCTCAAGGACCCAGGTTCGATCCCTGGTAATCTCAAACAACAATGCTGGGTGTACTGACTCATGCCCACCAGTAATCACTACCCCATACCACAGTGCTGGGTATGGTGGCTCACACCTGTAATCTCAGCACTTTGGAGGAAGAGGCACAAGGACTGCTGTGAGTTCAAGGCTTACCTGGGTAACATAGTGAGCTCAGGGCCATCCTGAACTACAAACAAGACCCTTTCTAAAAAACATTGAATTTTATATTGTCAATGAAATTTGTAAAGACAAGAAAATATCCCTAAAAATTAATCTTCATTGTTCCATGGTTAAATTAAGATCTTCTGATTTTACTGTGTAAGTATAATAGTGAATCCATAATTCTTATATCACACAAAAATATCTTTCTAAAGATCTAGATATATCTTATTATTCAAAATTCCTACTCAAAAGCATAAAATATATAATTATCAGGTCAAAATGAAGCTAACCAAGAACTGGAAGGGCACTGGGGGAAGACAAATAATATTTGTATGCTTCTGTAAATTTAAGTACAGCACTTCTAACAAATTTTATGTAAACTTCTGAAGGACCTCTCATTTGTGAGTTCAGACTCTCCTTATTTCTGCTTTATCCACAAAGTAGTATTGTATCTGCTCATTCCAGATTGTTCAGTAGGATAAATTCTCCTTTACATGGTAGTCAGAGCTGAGTACACAATACATGCATGTGCATGCACGCGCGCCCGCACACACACACACACACACACACACACACACACACACACACACACACAGAGAGAAAGAAATCACAGCCTGTTAAGTTGTTCTCAGTCCCTAGTCTGTTAAGCTGTTCTCAAATAAAGTCTACCTTACTGTGTTTCAGAGAGTGTCATTTAATTAGTTTTTCAGAGACATGGATTTGAAAACTTCTGAAAAGTAAATGACAAATGCTACCAATATTCATTCTCTAAAGAAATCTATAAAATTATCATGAAGGATGAACGATCAGATATCCATTATTCAACTCCTGTTACAGATATATCACAGATATGTGGTACATCACCTCTTAGAGTGTAACTTGATGTGTATATTCTGTATGTTACTCACAAGGAAGGTATACATGTATGTATATATAAAGTTTTGGAGCATGACACAGGGCCTCACTCACTTCTGACCAATTAAACATCAATCATAAATGCAAGGGTTCCTAGAACCACTGTTAGGTTCAATAACTTCCTGGAAGGACCATAGAACTCACTAAAATCTGTCATGCTCTAGTACAGTGAAAAATTAAAGATTAAAATTGCCCAATGAAGTTACAAACATAGGACTTTATTTTCTTCTGTGGAAGCATGAATGCTATTAATTCTTCCTGGCCACCACATATAATAACATAGAGTTTCAGCAACCAGAAATTAACCCAAAATAGAAACCAGAATTTTGATTCAAAGTCCATCATCAAACAGGGCCAGTTGTCTGCATGGCCACTATAGTTCCCCAGGGATTCCTGTGGCCAATTTAAAAATAATATGCAAGCATTTATATGGTGAGAACCCTTATAAAGTATCTTAAGCCTTCTAATAAGCAGAATTTGTCTTTTCCATACAAAGAAATTAGATCTGATATTATCAATAACTTGCTTTAACTTAAAAGATAAACAATGCTTTTCTGTGCACTTAAGACCATGAGTATTATGCAGCTACATAGAATACAGTCTGCAAAAATCTAACTTAGGTATTAAATTTGATAAATACTTGACTAGAAAATATAACCACAAACCAACAAATAACATTACAATTTTCTTCAGAAAATTCTTAGAAACAAATTTATCCAGGAAACACTTTGGCCATCTGGACAACATTTGAACCATTGGGTAAATTGAACATTTTATTAAAGAGTCTGCTTCACTTACTGAAAAATCTATTGCACACCAATATCACTGACTTACTCTGACTCCTAATCAGAAAATTTTAATGAAAACTAAATTATTCTTTGAAATATATGTTAGAGTTAGGAAAAAATATCTCAAACATCCAGTTGTATATACTGTGTTACATTTTAGAGTGCATCCAAAGAAATTTAGATGACAAAATTAGTTTTGAAAATTTTGAGCCATAGAAAAAGAAAAACACAATGAAATTTTTATATTAAGCATTCCATCATATCCCTCATCAAAGAGAGTGCACCAAATAACTCTTATTTCAATATGTTTCCTGATAATCTCCATTACTCTCTGCTTCTGCTCTTTAATTTGAAAACTACCATAGTGATCACCATCAACTTCTAGTGCTCAATTGCCTACTGATGTTTAGTCAAACTTAGAATACAAGTCCCCTAAAAATTAATTCTCTTGGAAAGAATTGAAGACTATTGTAAAGGTGCAGTAAAACATATAAAAATAATTGTCAACTTATAGAATATGTAAGGATAATTTTAGGAAGAGAACCTAGAAAACTCATGTGTAAATAATGACTGGGCATTAGAGTAGGAAGATGGCATGATTAATTTAAGAAACCTTCCTCTTGTTTGTAAAATTAGAATTTTTTCCAAGTTATACAATAGCTAGACTTTGAAATGTATTTGTAACTTACTTCTTGGGAGAATAGTTCATTGTTTAATACAGCTCTACAAACAGGAGGAGGTAGTTACTTAGCTGGTTTGAGGAATATGATTTTCCTTCAGTGCTTACTCAGTAATTCAGTATAAAATCTGATGCAGATATTTTTGTTATGTTTTTTCACTACCCTTAAATTGAAAATAGAACTCTGAAAATTAATAGTCTGGACAGAGGTACACTTCTGTTATTCTATCTCCCATTATTTTCTGAATATTTTGAAGACACTTAGAATAAAATTAGTAAATGCTGCAAGAAAAATTAATGCAAAAAGAAAACAATAATGCCTATGTCCTTACAAACCAAATCCCTGTTTCCTTCCCATCCAATCATATGTAGAGTCTTTTGAAAAGAATATTTTCTAAATTGTGACCAAATAACCCAGAATTAACCAGTGTCTATCATCTTGTGTTCACTAACATACCAAAAGGAAAAATCAAAATCAGAACCTGCATGAGCAGATCACCAAGGTGTTTGGACTAAAGACAAAGTGGATATTGTTTTCCTTTTGTACACTTAACATTCAGGAAAAATTTTCTGTGTATAATAAATAGGCACTTCACAAATTTTAGATAAGTATCAGCCTGGAATACCAACTTTAAACCCTTGTCACTGTTACACAAACACTGCCAGAATCTCTTTCTAAGACCCTACAGCGCCAACATGGTCCACGCTATACTTTTACATACTGTCAGTTACAACAGAAATGTAAACGTGTACCATTCCCCCCCCAAAAAAATGACAATATACCTGTACAGATATATCTAAGGAGTTTACTGAAATATTCCACTATTTTTATCTGCCCAGACCTTACCCAGTATGTTGAGGCCCCAGATTTCCCTAAAATTTTGTTATAATCCAATTATCAATTAACTTCTTTACTTGTTATAGATTTTATCTGAGTACTAAGACTGATTATAATGATCTGTTGCTTAGGCTAAGAAAGATTAATAAGCTTCTAAATTCATAGCAATATCATCAAAATAAATCTTTTAGAACATTATATTCATATTCTTGTGACATTCCTTTCATCATACATTTCTCTTGTATTTTTCTATCAAAAAAGAGGAAAATCACATAAATACTCTGATATCTGTCTGATATTCATCCGCATTTCCAGTAAATTTATTGAAAATTTCATCCCAAGAATGTCTTGATTTAGTTCTGTATTTTAAGATGCCGTACTGTATGACATTAATGAAATATGTTAGGACACAGCAGAACACAAGTCTTCCCCTGAATTTGGCTTTGCACCAAAAACAAACAGCTCAGAAGGTAGAAGTTGGATCTCTTGCTAGAACTTTTTCAGGACCTAGAAATAAGGGAGCTAAAATATTGACAAAAGCAGTGGTACTTTTGGCATCATCCTCAACTTGGAACTCTATGAAAGGCATGGCTTTTCCTGTTCTCACCAGAAGCCTCATTAAATCATCAATGCATTATAGATACGCAAGTGTTCTGTTGTCTCTATGCATGAAGGCAAAGGTCCACACAAAAAAAGAATCATAAAGGAAGGACGCTTTTCTGACCATTACGCCCGCGGCTGCATTCACTAAGACCTTGTCCTACAGAGTTCCAAAATGTTCTTTAGAGAGCTTCAGAGAGTCCATTACGGAATGTCTGCAATTTTGTCCAGGATTTGAGATGAGGCCTTTGGGAGAATACTGTTGTAAACAAGGTGAAGCACGCTTTTAATAACACCAGAGGCCATCAAACGAAATGGTGAAAAAAGGCAAAGTGAATTGTTAGAGTACACAGTCAGCCTCAAGACAGAATGGATGAGCGCATCTCACATCTATTACCTCACATATAACAAAAGAACCATGGAAAAAGTGTGATATGAAAAGTCAAGGCTTCAGAAGTCCTTTAATATTTGCAAATACAATCTACAAGATGAGATGTATCAGCCAGTGCTTACTAGAGGAACTGATATAATACAAGATATAAAAGACAGATATAAGGCAAGACTGGCTTACAATGGCTTCCCACAGACTCAGGTGTGGTAGAATTAAAGATTCTGTCTGTGCAGTGGACACCAAGGTATCCAGCCAAAGGTATGAAGTTCACTCAAGTATCTCACATGTTTCAGTGTGAGGAGACCAAGGATCTCAGATGGAAGGTTGGAGACAATAAGGATGAAGGTGAAGACAGGGACTCTTCCAACGAAACAGAAGCAATCCTTCCCTCGGATCCCTGGTTCCTTTTTTAGTTATTATGACGTGTTCCCTAGGATAGGTCTTCCACTACAGAAATATGCTGATCTGATTTAGTTAGACATTTCTCACTCATGTCAGTCATTTAGTTAGCTATCACATTACCTTAGGGAATGAACTTCTTAATAAAGCCTGATTAACCTTACCTAATTTTAAAGATGAAGTGAAACTTCACTGAATTGGAGAGTGATCACCATAGTGGTAGCAAAAATATTGTTAAGATTTTAAGTTTGCAACCTGAAGAATTCTAAATCTTCAATGATAAGAACTTTGTTTAAAACTGTAAGAAGTTTGCAAAGCCTTCTTATTAGGGGAGGTTTTTGTTCATTGTCTTAGCTAAGTGTTTAGGTAGAGAGAACCAGTAGCATTCTTACCTCCATGTTGTTAAGCAACATGACATGATAAAGATTCCTTATCCAATCATGTCTCCTTTGCCTTTTATTATCTTCAGTAATTACTGATCTTCACAATAAAATGTGTCAAGGGGCATTCTATGAATTTGTCTCTTTCTCATCCAAGTTTGAATTTTATGTTTCATTTATGATGACATAAAAATGTACGAAAGGGACTCATGAGTTTGAGGCTTGCCTAGGCTACATAGTGAGCTCAGGGCCACTCTAAACCACAAAGTGAGACGCTGTCTTTAAACAAACAAACACACCCCAAATCAGGAAAATATTTAAAAGTGCTATGTACAATATTGAACTATAAAAGTTTGATTGTTTAAATTATGGTACAAGGTGACTTGTTAGGTTACTCAGTCCATTATAGATACTTCTGACATGTTACATTTTTGTGTCCAAATATACGTTTGAGGGTAGAAGTTTCAGAGTGTTAACTGAAAGTTTCAATTTGACATGTTTCATTTTATATTTTAGCAGCAGTATAATTTTCCATGTTTTTAAGAAAAGCAACAACAAAAAATTATTATTTCATTTTCTATGACTTGATTCTGAGTCCTATCATTTTATCACCTCATGGAATTTATCAAAACTATTCCTAGTTTAGAGTGGAAATTTTTGATGAAAATATTTAAATTATTTCTACATATAAATGTATTGCATCAAAGCTAGTTGCTAAAATTTATACTTATTTTTTAAATTTCTGTTACAAAATTTTAACCTGAAGAAACATAAATCTATGTTTTTTTAAAGCTCCTGTTCTAGAATTCAGTACACACTGAATAAAGAGTAAGTTTGAAATATTTATTCTGACAATATGATGGCAGAAATAATATTCAACTTGTACTTGACAAGAAAAAGAATAGTTATGCATAAAACTATGGTCTAATTCAATATCAGTAATTCATGGGACTGATATGACATAGAAACCTATATTATAGTTTATTTCAAGACTTACTGGATTTCCATTTTTACTTTCTGAATCATGAAATTACAAAGTCACATTTGCAATTCATTGATAATCTGTTCTCTGTATATTTTTATATGAATAGAAATATAAAATCTGCTATTATGGTATCATTTCTGACGAAATTAGTACTCACCTGACTGAAATAAAATATTTCAGAGAAACTAAATAATGAAGGGCTTTTCATTGACTATTGTTATGCAGAACTGTTTAATGTCAGGGATAAGATTTGTCTCAACATATAACCTATTATCATCACACTACATCAATATCTTTTGGCAAGGGCATTATAGTACAAAACCTACATTAATGAAAATAGAAAATATAGGAATAAATCCAAGGAAAAACATTTTACCTAGTTATAGAGATATAGGTTTGTTTATTGGCTCTTCTTCACTTTGTCTTAGCCAAAAAAACAAGAAACAAATTGATTCTTCTTCAATTCTTAAAGATGCATTAACTTGAAACAAAATTTTCATAAACTAAAACTAGGGAACGATTGCAATTATTATTCAATAGCTAATTTATATTTTACATATAAGTATATAGTTTTAACATTTAACAGTTAAATGGACAACTATGCAGTTAAACGTAAGTTAAATAAAAAGATAAATGAAACAGAAAAAAATAATACTGGGGTTCCATAACTAAGGTAAAGATAAATTTTTGCTCCTTGTAGCTTCATTTCCATCTCCAAACTCTTCAAATGACAGAGATAATATATAAGCAAATGTCATTACTAATATGTTAGCTGTATGTTAGCAAATGACAGAGATAATATATGTCATTATCACTGTATTTTGACAACAGAGTTTAACTGTATAAAGAAGAGCCCCCAAATAATTGCACATTTAAAAAGATAATCAGAACTAAAACAGAAAATAAAATATAGAAATATGCTTTGAGTTCCAGGCCCACACTGGAAGAGCACTCAGGGACTGAGTTTAGCAATGGGCAGAACCAGGGAATCAGCAACTCATGCCATCATAGCCAAAAAAGGCCAGAGTCTGACTTTCTCCATGTCAACTGCAGAAGCACATTCAGTGACCTCGTATTGGTGAGCAGGTGGGCCTGTTGGAACAACAGCTCCTACCACTGCAGCTGCACAGGGCCTGCAGCCTAAGGGCCTCCAAGCAGATTGCACAAGTGAGCCCAGGGACTCTGTATTGGAGAGCAGGTGGGCACATTGGAGCCTCAGGCAGTGCCATTGTAGCAGTGCATCAGCCAGAGCCTTTCTGCCTCTAAAGCAGACAGGAGAAGGTGTTCTGACTGTATTGATTGAGTGCCTCAGATGGCGTGCCAGAACTAGGAATTTTTTCTTTAAGTCCCAATATAGACTGTAAAGAACAACCCAGGAAACACTAATATTTTAAGGTTCCTAACTATTGGAAAGAAAGAGACTTGCAACAAATATCACCAGAAAACAGGGCATATCAAAGGCAAAAAAAAAACAGCAAGGACAAAAATTCACAGATGATGAAACATTCAAAGTCTCAGATATAAAGATCCTCACCTCAAGGTAACACAGGGGGAAGGGAAATAGAGAAGTTTGAAGCCTACTCTCCAGGGTCCTCAGAAATGGTAACCAAAGCAGATCTAGTAAAATGGAAATCAGAACTGATCTCTGAGATGAAAGCAGAGATATTACACACAGTCAACATGATGATTAATAAAGCTAAAGAAGAAATGATGGACTTGATAGAATCCAAGATAGCAAAAGCAATGGAACCTTTTAAACACCTACAAGCAGAAGTCCAGGAAATTAAGAAAGAAAATGAAAGTTTGCACAATAGAATGAATATGGCAGAAGACCGAATTTCATACTTAGAAGACAGGATCACAACCAAGGAGCTGGAAAGGCATAATCTACGGGAAAAAGCAAGCAATAATGAAAAATCAATCCAACAGCTCCTAGATGATTCAAATAAAATAACATAAGATTGGTTGGAGTCACTGAGGAAGCAGGAGACAATGCTAAAGACATTAAAAAGCTATTCAGAGATAATTGCAGAAAACATCACAGAAAAAGGAAAAGAATCAGACATACAAATCTATGAAGCATACAGAACTCCACATGTCAGTGACAGGAAAAAGTCTACACCTAGTCATATATTATAAAAGTCCCAGATATATATATATATATATGAAAAAGAATGAAATACTGAAAGCAGCCAGAGAAAAGAAAACAGGTACATTCCAAGGGAAGCCCATCAGGATCACACCGGATTTCTCAACTCAAACACACACAATGCAAGAAGAGCCTAGAGTGAAGTGTTCAAGCCCTGAAGAAAAACAACTTCCAACCCAGACTGATGTATCCTGCAAAACTATCTTTCAAAATTCATGGGGAAATAAGATACTTCCATGACAAATAACACCTGAAAAACTTCACAAATACAAAACTTGTGCTTCAAAATATTTTAAAGATTATCTTGGAGAAAAATAAGGAAAGTTACAAATCCATGAGACCTAACCGAGTCAACCCATGGGACCAAATTAGAAAATGATGGGAAAAGGGCAAAAGTAGAATAACACAGCCAAGAACAGGAAAACATGGCAGCACTAAATTTGCCTATATCAGTCATAAACATTAATGTCAATGGACTCAACATGCCAATTAAGAGATATAGACTGGCAGAGTGAATCAAAAAGCAAGATCCTACAATCTGCTACATACAAGAAACACACCTAATTCAGAAAGAAACCCATGGACTGAAAGTAAAAGGATGGAAAACAATATTCTATGTGACAGGAAACAGCAAGTAAGCAGGAGTGGCGATTTTATTTGCAGACAAAATAAACTTCAAACCAAAGCTGATAAAGAGAGATAAAGATGGACACTATCTTTTAGTTCAGGGAAAAATCCAAGAAACAGAAATCACAATCTTAAACATCTATGCTCCAAATTCTAATGCACACAACTATATAAAACAAACATTAACAGATATGAAAAACCAGATAGACTCAAATACAATAATAGTAAGTGACCTCAGTACCCCACTATCACAAAGAGACAGATCAACTGGAGAAAAAGTCACTAAGGAAATCCTTGAGTTCAACCAGACTCTTCAGCAAATGGACTTAATAGATGCCTACAGAGTATTTCACCCCACAAAGTCAGAATTTACATTCTTCTCAGCTGCTCATGGATCATTCTCCAAAATACACCATGTGCTCATTCATAGAACAGATTTAAGCAAACATAAAGGGATTGAAGTTATCCCTTGTATACTGTCGGACCATAGTGCCCTGAAATTGGAGCTGAATAGCAAAGGAATTCCCAGGATCCTCACAAACACACGGAAACTGAACAACAAATCTGCTGTCTAACCAATGGGTCACAGAAGAAGTTAGAGAAGAAATTGAGCAGTTCTTACAACTAAATGATAACCCCAATACAACAGATAGAAATTTACGGGACACAATGAAAACAGTTCTATAAGGAAAATTCATAGCACTGAAAGCCTACATCCAGAAAATGGAGCAAGTTCAAATAAACAATGTAACGCTGAACCTCAAGTGACTAGAAAGAGAGGAGCAAAACAAACCCAAAGCTCTCACTACACAAGAAATTATAAGGATCAGGGCAGCAACAGAAACGAAGAGAACAGTTAAAAAAATCAATGAATCTAAAAATTGGTTCTTTGAGAGGACAAATAAAATTGATAGACCCTTAGTCAACCTCATTAAACAAAGGAAGGAAAAGGCTCAGATCTATGCTATTAGGAATGAGAACGGAGAAATTACTACTGACCCTGAGGAAGTCCAGAGGATAATAAACACCTACTTTGAAAATTTATACTTTAACACAATGGAAAAAGTAGAAGAAATAGATACATTTCTAGACACATATGAACTCCCAAAGCTGAATAAAGAAGATATAGAAATGTTAAATACCTCAATAACAATATGTGAAACTGAAAATGTAATTAAAACCTTGCCAACAAAGAAAAGCCCTGGACCTGAAGGTTTTACTGCTGAATTCTAGAAAAATTTTAAAGAAGAGCTACTGCCTCTACCTCTAAAACTTTTAATTGAAATTGAAAGAGAAGCAGTACTCCCAAACTCATTCCTGGAAGCAACCATTACACTGATTCCAAAAGCAGAGAAAGACCCAACCATAAAAGAGAATTACAGGCCAATCTCCTTAATGAATATCAATGAAAAAATCCTCAGTAAGACACTTGCAAACAGAATACAGAGAATTATCAAAAAGATATACACCCTGACCAAGTTGGATTCATCCCAGGGATGCAAGGATGGTTCAATACACGTAAATCAATAAATGTTATACACAATATTAAAAGCTCAAGGACAAAAATCATATAGCCATCTCAATTGATGCCCCAAATCATTTGACAAAATACAACACCCATTTATGTTCAAAACCCTACAGAAGATTGGAATAGATGGTCTTTATCTCAGACTAATAAAAGCTATCTATGAGAAACAATCAGCCAGTATCGTACTAAATGGTCAAAAATTGAAAGCTTTCATACTAAGATCAGGAACAAGACAAAGATGTCCTCTCTCACCACTTCTGTTCAATATAGTTCAGGAAATATTAGCCAAGGCAATTAGGCAAGATAAATAAATGAAAGGAATATAGATAGGAAAAGAAGAAGTTAAATTGTCCTTATTTGCTGATGACATGATACTCTATCTACAGGTTCCTAAAAACTCAATTAAAAAACTACTGGACCTAATTGCCAATTTTTGCCGTGTAGCTGGTTACAAGGTCAACGTTCAAAAATCAATAGCCTTCGTATACACAAACAGCAGACCCACTAAGATAGAAATTGGGGAATCAGTCCCTTTCACAATAGTACCCCCAAAAATAAAATATTTAGGAATAAATCTAACAAAGGAAGTGAAAAACCTCTACTCTGAAAACTATAGCACTCTGAAAAAGGAGATAGAAGATGATATTAAAAAATGGAAAGACATACCTTGCTCCTGGGTAGGAAGAACCAATATTGTCAAAATGGCTATACTGCCAAAACTACTGTACAGATTCAAGGCAATCCTGATTCAAATCCCAACAGCATATTTCACAGATCTAGAGAAAAAAAAATCCAAACTTTCATCTGGAACCACAAAAGACCTAGAATAGCCAAAGCAATTCTAAGCAACAGGGACATGGTGGGGGGTATTACAACTCCAAACCTGAACTATACTATAAAGCCACCATGATAAAAACTGAATGGTCCTGGAAAAGTAACAGACCTGAGGATCAATGGAGTAGACTATAAGAGCTAGAAGCTACTCCAGATACACTGAGCCACTTCATCTTCGACAAAACACCCAAAAATCCTCAATGGAGCAAAGATAGCCTCTTTAACAAATGGTGCTGGAAAAACTGAGCTTTAACTTGCCAAAGACTAAAACTAGATCTAATTCTTTCACCGTGCACCAAGCTAAAATCAAAGTGGATAAGAGACCTAAATATTAAAACAGACATTCTAATCCTGTTGCAAGACAGGTTAGGTAAAACTCTTGAAGACATTGGATTAGGGAAAGACTTCTTGAACAGCTTCCTCTATAGCACAGGAATTGGCAGAAGAAATCAGCAAACGGGACCTCATTCTTTTAAAAAGCTTCTACATAGCAAAGGAAACCACCAACAGAGCAAAAAGGCAACCTACAATGTAGAAAAAATCTTTACCAGCTGTTCCTCAGACAAAGGGTTACTATTTAGAATATATAAAGAGCTGAAAAAAATCAGCCCACCCAAATTCAATGATCCAATTCAAAATGGGCATCTGAAATGAATAGATATTTTTCAGAGGAAGAAGTAAGAGCAGCCAAGAAGCATATGAAGAAATGTTCAATATCATTAGTCATTCAAGATGTGCAGATGAAAAAAACACAGAGATTTCATCTCACTCTACAAAGAATGGCTGCCATTTCAGAATTTAGCCAGGAAGTAATGTTGCTTAGGCTGCAGAGATGAAGGAACCCTTCTTCACTGTTGTTGAGACTGTAGACTCGTACAACTCTTGTGGAGATCAGTTTGGAGATTCCTCAAAAATTTAGGATTGGAGGTCCCATTTGACCCGGCCATAGCTCTACTAGGTATATACACAAAAGAATTAAAAGATTCATATCACAGTGACATATGTGCACCCATGTTTATAGCAGCTAAGTTTGTGATTGCTACATCTTGGAAACAACCCAAGTGTCCATCAGCTGGAGACTGGATTAAAAAACTGTGATTCTTCTAAAGAATGGAGTATTACTCTGCCATAAAAAATGATAAGTTCGAATCAATTCTACTTCAATGGACATACCTTGAGGATATCCTCATAAGTGAAATAAATAGGGCACAGATAGGTACATATAGCATCTTTTCTCTGGTAAGAGAAAATAAAGATGTAAATGAATCCTAGAATTGTATGTTATATATTGTGAAATAGAAAATGCTCAATGTAAAAAAGCATGAAGGGGGAAAAATGATGAGATTGTTACAAAAAAATAAGGAAACAAATTTTATGTATATGGGGGGTAGGGTGGGTAGGGCTATGGGAAAAAATGAGAATTAAGTTGTGTCTTATACTGGTACAAATCCCCATTATGGAGTGCAATCACAATTTGTATATGTAATGTACAAAAGATTTGAATACAAATTTTTTTTAAAAAAATGAAAAAAAGAAATATGCTTTGAAATGTTGGAGTTAATAGAGCCTTTCACTGTCAATGAGAATATTTTGTGAGCTTTATTATTGTAAAACAACTTCTCCTTTTTATACCTTCTGTGATCTCAAATTAACACTATTTTACTAATTCAGTTTTCTGAAGCATTTCATGTCTTAAAGTTTTCAATAATACGTGTAAGAATCATTAATCCGCATCAGTTGATTTATTATTATCTCTAGCTTCACCTGCCATTCAGTTATTGTGGGGTCCCCTGAGGCTAAACAACCCCGGCTCCATCAAGGAAGTGCAAGGCAGCACGTAAACAGCTAAACAGTGGGCCCCTCAGGGCCACAGTAATTAAAGGAAAAGAAATAGACAAAGACTACCCCCTATGGGGCTGGTTTGGGGAGGTTGAAAACAAGGAAGTGGGGCTGTATATAAGTGCTGAGAGCATTGGCAATAAAGGCTTCTCCACCATTTTGTCTCCAAGTGATGACCCCCGCCCGTGGTTCGATGCCAGATGAGTAGCCCTCGGGAACAGGACCCGACAGCTGGAGGTTCCACCGAGATCTGGCATCATGAGGATTTGCCACTGGGCCACCCCGGGCCAGCACAGTAAGTAGGGGTGTAGTGAATTCAGGA
>PVIR01028481.1:0-21919 GCA_004026965.1 Petromus typicus | reverse complement strand
AAAAAAAAAAAAAAAAAAAAAAAATCAAATAATAACAAACATTGATGAGGCTGCAATGAAAAGGAAACATTGTTGGTGGAAATGTCATACAACAACTATGGAAATCAGTATGAAGATTCTTCGAAAGACCAAAAGTAGAAATTCTACTAGACCCAGCTATTCCCCTTTGAAAGATCTTCCCAAAGAGTAAAAAAAAAAAAAAAAAAAAAAATCATATTACAGTGATACATGCATATCCAAAATTCATAATAACTAAATCTTAGAAACAGCCTATATGCCCATATTGTTTCTCTAGTATGAGAAACTGAACATATAAATGAGGTCCACAGTGTATGATAGATATTGTGAAATAGAAAGAAAATGTTCAAAGGGAAGGGGGGTAGGAGGAAGGAAAGGAAAATATTGATGGTAAAAAAAAATGGAAACAAAGCTTATGTATATGAAGGTAAGAGTTGTAGGGAGGGCAGGGGAATGGAAAAAAATGAGAATCAAGATCTATCATGTAGAGGCACAAATTCTCAACAATGAAGGTGATCATACCATAAGTATAAAATGTACCAATAAACTCAATAAAGAAAAACAAAGACCCTTGTCAGAATCCAAGGTATCAAAACAGCTTTAGACCCAGCATTCCAGGGGACTGTGGGAGGGAGGCGCCTGCATGTCACCATCTCTTCACGGGCCTGGGCCAAGCCTCTCTTATGAGCGTTGCATGGGAAGTGGGGAAGCTAAATCGAGTAAAGGGGCTGTGACATGAGCATCCTTGGGAACAACAGAAGCGTCAGGGCCTTCTCTCTGTCTCTGAACTCATGAGCATCAGTAGAGAAAGAGGCCCTTCTTCTTGAACACTGAAAATATGGTATTTTTCTCTCTGAGATAAACAATGCTGGAACCAAGCATGTCCTTCTCTTTCAGAACTACATAAGTAATTTTGTTAATCACCCTATGAAATATTTGTCCAATGAGAGCCTGAACTGATGGAATAGTTCAGTAGTGAAGATGAGGGCTTGCTTATCGGTGACCACTTTGTCACCTGACAAGCCCCACCAAAAAACTACTAGACCATAAACTCTCATCAATCGCAACCACTTACCCGTCTTGCAAGATTTATTTTAAATCCCCTAGTCTAGACCGTGAGCGCGCTCCCTTCACACAGCACCTGTTGAGGATGCGCAACCAGGAGCTGCCCTCCTGTACAGCAAGTCTGCTCAGCGTCAGGTGGCTGATTTCCTTTTGAACAGGTCCTTTTCCTTTTGAAGAATTTTTCCTACTACACAATACACAATATCTATCATACAATGAGGTATTTTTTATGTATCTAATTTCACTTCAGTGTGGTCTCAAAGTGAGTCTATTTACCTAAAAATATCTCAATTTTATCCTTCTTCATGGCTGAGGATAATGTATTACATTTTTAAAACATCATTTTTCTCCATTTATTTGTTGATGATCATTTCAGTTGTTTCCAGGATTTAGCTATTACAAATTGTGCTGCTATGAACATGGCTGCATATATATCCTTGTAGTATGAGTCTTTGATTCCTTTGGGAAGATAGCCAGAAGGGTGATAGCTGGGTCAAATGGAACCTCTAATCCTAGTTTTTTGAGAAATCACCACACTGGTCTCTACATGGGTTGCACCAGTCTACATTCCTACCAACAGTGGAAAAAGGTTTCTCACGTGAGTCCAGAGAAGAGGACTCAGCCAGAACCCTCATAGTGAACTCCAACTCCCCGATAGTCCCGTAGTTAAAAGATTAATAACCAACAAACAACCAAGTCAGAATCTTTAGGAAAAAGGCTGATCCTGGGCTCGACTTTTGCTGCTCTGAGCAGCAGCAGCCAAAGGCCGAAGACTACAGCAGCACAAGAACCCATAACTCGAGCTCGCCTGCACCTTTATTTGGTACCAAGCCTTCAACCAATAATCCTAGCATGCATAAAACAGGGTGGTCCCACAATAATCCCTGCAGTTGAAGGTTACATAAAGCAGGGCAGACATCCTTAATCCCAGTAAATCCCAGTATGTCCCAAGGCCAATCATTTTAGTGCAGTAAGCCTTGTAGTTTAAAATCTCACAGAGTGGGGCAGATGTCTGCAGTAATCCCAACAGTTGATCCTGCAGGGCAGGGAAGACATCCTCAAATCCAACTAAGTAAATCCCAGTAAGTAAGTCTTAAATCCGAGCAAGTTGTCAGAGTAAGTTGTCCATGGTTCCCGACAGTGTCTTGTTCCCCACAGCTCACCAGCATTTACTATTGGTTGATTTTTTTTTTTTTTTGAGACAGTGTCTCACTTTGTAGTTCAAACTCGTCTTTAACACAGTTCTCTCACAGGAATCCTCCTGCCTCTGCCTCCCAAGTGCTGGTATTACAGGTGTGAGACACCACGCCCAGCATTGTTGTATGTGGTTACTGGAGATCGAACTCAGGACATTGTGCTTACAAGGTAGTCACTAGAAACACTGAGCTAAATTTCTGGTCTTATTCTTGGCTGATTTCTTGATAGCAAAGACTCTTTCTAGAGTGAGATAAACTCTCTGTTGTTTTAATTTGCATCTCTTAGATAATGAGTAATGTTGAACGTTTTTTTATATATTTATTTGTCATTTATTTCTTCAAATGAGACATGTATATTCATCTCAGCTGCCCATTTTAAAATAGGTCTTTAAATTTAGGGGAGGAGGTCTGAAATTTTTCAGTTCTTTTTATATTCTAGATATTACTATTGTCTGAAGAACAACTGGCTGCATTTTTTTCTCACTGTGTGAGCTGTCTTTTTATTGTTTTTGTTTTTCCATTTTATTTTGCTCCATTTTCTGAAACTTACATTGTGACTTTTAACATAGTTTTTATATTGTGTTTCTTCTTTTTTGATATTTCTAATATAGCTCATTTTATGTTATGTCATGTTAGTCATCTCTTCAATATGTTCTGAGGTTTTTTCAGCTTATTTTTTTATTTCTATTGTCTTTTAAAAATATATTTGTATGCCCTTGCTTCTATTTTGTGAGCTCTTAGTAGTTATATTTCCTTAAATTTACTTTCTTCTATTTATCTGACTTCAATATTTTCTTATGTTTTATAAAACATTCATTCTGCTGTTTTACTATAGTGCCTTTCTTTGTTTTGTTTTGATAGCCTTCTAATAGCTCCTTCCTGATTTCTTTACTGTTGCTGCTCATATTTTCATGGAGGCCCATCTTTCTTGGCCAGCTACTTGCTGAAGAGCAGCATATGTAACAGACATCAGCCTAGGCAAGCTGGTGTAGCTAGCGAGTAAGATCTATTGTATCACCTAGACACACATGCCACCAACTTGCTGTGCTTAGGCTCTGTCTTTCTCTTAGTCACCAAGGGTTATGTGTGGTACTCACAGAAGCCAGTATCATGATTCTTATGGTAGTCGTTTTGTGTTTGCCTCTTTGTAAATGGCCTTACACCTTCAGTATTGCTTCTCTATTCATCATGCAAAAGCTTGTGCCCATGAGAGAGCGTATCTGCTATTCTATTCTTTAATCCTGGATTTTTTTTATTATTTCATAGTACCAAAGAAGGCTCGGAGACATTCTGGAAAACCACATGTTCTGAGATAATAAAGTGACTTGTGGAGAGCTTTGTGTAATAGTGGGTCTTCTGAAGCACTTTCATTTATTCAGAAACATCTATTGAATGTTTGCTAAGTTCCAGATACTATTCTAAGCCTTAGAAATATAGTAGTCTACCTTATCCATGGGGAATACATTGTAAGATCAACAGTGGAGGCCTGAGACCAAAGATAATACCAAACCTTAGTGTTTTCCCCTATACTCATACTAAGGTAAATATAACATATATTAGAAGGCACAGTAAAAAGGTTAGCAGTAATAACTTTTTTTTTTCAGACAAGGTCTTGCTTTTTGTAATTCAGGCTGACCCTGAGCTCAGCTTTGAACTCACAGCAATCCTCCTGCCTCTGCCTCCCTAGGGCTGGAATTACAGGCATGAGCCACCATACTCGGCACAGCACTATGTGGTTCTGATTGCTGGTGGGCATGAGTCTCCATGCCTGGCATTGTTGTATGTGGTTACCAGGGATGGAACTTGGGATCTTTCACTTGCGAGGCAGGCGCTGGAACCACTGAGCTAAATCCCCAGCCCAGCAGTAATAACTTATAATAAAAGAGAACAATTATAATATATTACAATAAAATTATACAAACATGGGTTCTCCCCCTCATGCTCTCTCAGAATACCTTATTGCCCGGTCACCCTTGTTCTGATGATATGAGAAGACACAATGCCTACATGATGAGGTGAAAACACTAAAAGATATAGGCATGGTGACAAAGCATAGGCTACTCTGACTCTCTTACTTAAACACAGCATTGTAGTATTGCCTGATATATGACTGGCAACTCAGTGCTGGTTTTCAGGGCATATGTACTGCAAATACACCAGACAAGTGGTAATTCACATCCTGAAGATGAGGAAGGACTGTGTGAAATTTGATCATGCTACTCAAATAAGTAAACAGTTGGGGGCCGGGAATTTAGCTCAGTGGTTCTGGCGCCTGTATTGTAAGTGCGAGGGCCCAAGTTTGATCCCCCTGGCAACCACATACCATACTGGGTGTGAGACTTACGCCCAGCAGCAACCAATACCACATACCACTGTGCCATGCAGCACTCAGGAGGCAGAGGCAGGAGGATTGCTGTGATGTGAGTTTAAGGCTGAGCTCAGGGCCAGCCTGAACTACAAAGCGAGACCCTGTCAAAAAAAAAAAAAAAAGTAAGCAGTTGAAAACTCATGAATTGTTTATTTTTTAGTTTTCCACTTAATATTTTTGGATGACAGTTGACAATGGGTAACTGAAAGTGAAACGGTGGGAAGTGGACTAGTATACACCAGTGAATAAAAGAAGTAAACATCTCTGTCTTTGAGGGTCCTATATTATGGGGACAGAAGGAAAGGTGAAGGAAAATAAAAAGTACGATAAATTGTGTAATACAAAAGTGATAAATACCTTAGAGATGCATAAAGGGAAACTTAACAGTAGTAAAGGCAGATTGCAACTATTCTTTCTCTCTGTCTCTCTCTGTCTCTCTCTGTCTCTCTGTCTCTCTCTCCCCCTCCCCTTTTTCTACTGGGGATTTAATTCAGGATCTTGCCCTTGCCAGGCAGGTGCAGTGCTGCTGAGCTGAACTTCCAGTCTGGCAATTATTGTTCATGGATTGTGTTTTGTTTTTAATATCATCTATATACTTTCCTCCTATTGTTTCAGGGAAGGAGAACTGAAGTTGGTTCTTCTTGATTCTGCCATACTTATGTTAGAGCCTTCAATTGCCTTCTTTTCCATAAATATACTCATTTCAGCAGTTACAGTGTTTGTGGTGTAACAGTTCCATTTTTCTACTTTGGCCTCATTCTTTATGTACAAAAGGTAAAGAAATTTCTTGAACTCCAACCATTTTTCCATGTCCTGAATCTATCCTTAATTTTAAAAGTACATCATGACTTACATAACTCTGGCCAGTTCCCTTAGGCATTAGTTAATTTGTGGCATGTGGTTTGAGTTTCTTTTATGACATAAAAATACATTCTTTAGAAAAATTCATTCTCACATAACTTGGAGCAAGTTAGGAAGGGCTCCACTTAAAAGAAAACAAGCACTTTTTCTCCTACCTAGAAATCAAAGTGTAAATAATGCTTACATATTATTATGAAAGGCTCCTAATAGTTAAAGCTAAAATCACCCACTTATAGGTGCAACCTGGAGAGATCTTTCTGACAGGAAGCCAGGGTTGAGAAGGAACCTCAATGGCAGCAGATAAAGAAGACTCTAATTTGATTTTTGGACTCAGAAATTCAAAGAAGAGATTTCCTAGTGGTAGATTTTATATCATACTCACCAGATGAAGGAGACCTGAGAGTGAGTCCCTCGCTGACTGATCCATATTTCTGGTGGTTTAGTTGAGAAGACGGGACCAAGAAAACTCTTGAGACAGTTGCATGTGATTCTCAGAAATACAATCCAAAAAACTGAAACTGACTCACTAAGAGAAATCAAATTTAAGTTGGAACTGTGAGGCTTATTCAATATTTGTCTTTTGTCCAGAAGCTCAATTGTATTAGTTTCTTAGAAGGGATGCTTGAGGGCCGGGGAGTTAGCTCAGCGGTTCTGGCACCTGTCTTGCAAGCGCAAGGACCCGGGTTCGATCCCTGGTAACCACATACAATACTGTGCGTGAAGACTCATGCCCAGCAGCAACCAGTACCACATACCACAGTGCCAGGCGTGGTGGCTCACGCCTGTAATCCCAGCACTCGGGAGGCAGAGGCAGGAGGATTGCTGTGATGTGAGTTTGAGGCTGAGCTCAGGGCCAGCCTGAATCACAAAGCAAGACCCTGTCTCAAAAAAAAAAAAAGAAGGGATGCTTGAGCCGAAATTAATGTCATAACTCTTTGGAGTTTCACTTTGGTCACTTATATATAAAAGAATCTTGACCAAAGCATAAGAGATTAGAGGGGACCCTTTTCTGTGCCTGAGATAGATATAAGAAGGAGAGATTCTGGATGCCCAGGACATGGAGGCTCCAAGGGAAGAAGGTGCACCTGGGAGGAAGAAGTCTTGGTAAATGTTCTCACTGTAGCTCTTTAATGATGAGCACACAGATCGTTTTTTACATTGGAGGAATATTTTGGTTTAACTTACTCTAAAATGCAAATTTACATCAGTTAATTCAAAATTTCTATGGATTTGATCTTTTTTTTATTAATGTTAGGATCTTCAAATAAAAATTATGTTCTTCATCTGAAAAGTGTCTATTCATACAGACCATTTCTTCACTGGGCCTTTAAGTTGGAGTGTCTGAATTTTTTTCAATCTTATGTATTCTAGATATTAGACTTTTGTCTGAGTAACAGCTTGGAAAAACATTTTCTCACTTTGTCATTTGCCTCTTCACTCTAGACCGGTAGACACCATGACCAAGTAGAATTCGTCACAAGGTTACAGGGGAAGTTCAAGGCAGACGCTGGAACCACTGAGTCAGATCCCCAGCCTGAGCATTTCTTCATATGCTTCTTTTGAGCTTTTATTTCTTACTTTGAAAAGTGTCTGTTCATTTCTGATGCCCGTTTTTGAACTGAGTCTTTAAATTTGAGGTAGGACTGGTATTTTTAAGCTGTTTATTCTAGATAGTAGCCTTTCTCTGAGAAGCAGCTACTAAAGACTTTTTCCCATATTGGGTGTCTTTCCACTCTTCTTGTGGTTTCTCTTGCTGTGCAGAAGCTTTCAAATAAAATGAGGTCCCAGGTGTTGAGTGTTTCTGCTACTTCCCATGCTGCTGAGGCTTTGTTCAGGAAGTCTTTCCCTAAGCCAGTGTCTCCAAGACTTCTACTTAAAATGTTTTCAGCAGGGTTGGTGTTTCTGTTTTAATGTTTAGGTCTCTGATCCACTTTGTTTTAGTTTAGTACATGGTGAAAGAGATAGTTTTAGCTTTACTTTTTGGGAAGTTAAGGCCCAGTTTTTTCAGCACCATTTGTTGAAGAAGCTATTTTTCCTCCAATGAGGATGTTTGGCTCCTTTCTCAAAGATGAGGTGGCTTAAAGCACTTGGAGTTGTTTCTGAGTCTTTTTTTTTTTTTTTTTTTTGAGACAGGGTCTCACTTTGTAGTTCAGGCTGGCCCTGAGCTCAGCCTTAAACTCACATCACAGCAATCCTCCTGCCCCTGCCTCCCAAGTGCTGGGATTACAGGCGTGAGCCACCACGCCCGGCACTGTGGTATGTGTTGCTGATTGCTGCTGGGTGTGAGTCTCCACACCCAGTATTGTATGTGGTTAACCAGGGGATCGAACCCAGGCCCTTGCGCTTGCAAGACAGGCACCAGAACCACTGAGCTAAATCCCCGGCCCTGTTTCTGAGTCTTCTAATCTGTTCCACTGGTCTTCAGGTCTGTTATTTTGCCAGTATCATGCAATTTTTATCTCACTGGTTTTGTAGTATAGTTTCAAGTTGGGGATCATAATACCTACCCCCATCATGTCCTTGTTGCTTAGAATTGCTTTCCTTATTCTAGGTCTTTTGTGGTTCTAGATGAATTTTTAGGTTATTTCTATAAATCTGTGAAATATGCTGTTGGGATTTTGATCGGAATTGCATTGAATCTGTATAGTAGTTGTGGAAGTATAGCCATTTTGACAATATTGGTTCTTCCTATCCATGAAAAAGGGATGTCTTTCCATTTTCTGATATCTTCAATCTTCTTTTTCAGAGTGCTCTAGTTTTCAGAGTACAGGTCTTTCACCTCCTTTATTAGATCAATTCTTAGATATTTCAGTTTATGGATGCTATTGTGAAAGGGCTTGATTCCCTAATTTCTCTCTCAGTGAGCCTGTTGTTTGTGTATACAAAAGTTACAGATTTTTGAGCACTGACCTTATATCCAGCTACACTACTAAATTTGGCAATTTAGTCTAGAAGTCTTTTGGTTGAGTTTTTAGGATCTTCTATCTAGAGTATTATGTCATCAGCAAATACAGTTTAACTTCTTCCTTTCCTATCTTTATTCCTCTTATTTCTTTCTCTTGCCTAATTGCTGTGGCTGTTTCTGGCACTATATTTAACAGAAGTGGTGAGAGTGGACATCCTTACCCTGTTCTAGATCATAATGTGAAAGATTGATCATTTAGTGTGATGCTGGCTGTTGGTTTCTCATAAATAGCTTTTATTAGTTTGACATAGGGTCTATCTATTCCAATTTTCTGTAGAGTTTTGATCGTGAATGGGTGTTGGATTTTGTCAAATGCTTTTTCTGCATCAATTGAGATGATCATATGGTTTTTGTCCTTGGGTCTGTTGATAGTGTATTACATTCATTGAACTATATATGTTTACCCATCCTTGCATCCCAGGGATGAATCCAACTTGGTCAGGGTGTATGATCTTCTTGTCGATTCTCTGTATTCTGTTTGCCAGTAGCTTATCGAGGATTTTTGCATTAATGTTCATTAGGGGGATTAACCTGTAGTTCTCCTTTCTGATTGGGTCTTTCTCTGCTTTTGGAATCAAACAACCATTTATGGCAACAATCAATGGTTGCTTCCAGGAATGAATTTGGGAGTATTGCTTCTCTTTCAATATCATTAGAGTTTGAGAAGTAGTGGCATGAGCTCTTCTGTAAAGGTTGTGTGGAATTCGTCTTGGTCGAGTTCTTATTACATTTTCAATTTCACAGATTGATATTGAGGTGTTTAACATTTTTATTTCTTCTTCATTCTACTTTGGAAGTTTATATGTGTCTAAGAATCTGTCCATTTCTTCTACGTTTTCCATCTTATTGGAGTACATTTTATCATAGTAGGTGTTTAATATCCTCTAGATTTCTGCTGGATCTGTGGTGATTCCCCCTTTTCAATCCTAATAGAGTGTATCTGAGCCTTTTCCTTCCTTTGTTTTATAAGGTTGGGTAAAGGTCTGTCAATTTTGTTTATTCTTTCAAAAAACTAACTCTCCAATTCACTGATTTTTTTATATCATTCTCTTAGTCTCCAGTGCATTAATTTCTGCTCTGATTCTTATAATTTCCCCTATTATGAGCTTTGGCTTGTCTTGCTCCTCCTTTTCTTATAGCTTGAGTTTCAGCATTAGGTTGTTTATTTGAGCTTGCTCTATTTTCCTGGTGTAGGCATTCATTACTATGAATTTCTCTCCTAAAATTGCTTTTGTTGTGTCCCATAAATTTCTGGGTGTTGTACAAGGGTTAAAATTTAATTGTAAAAACTATTGATTTCTTCTTTAATTTATTCTGTGACCCTTTGGTTGTTGAGCAGAGTGTTGTTCAATTTCCATGTATTTGTGAGGATCTTGCAATTTCTTTTACTATTCAGCTCCAATTTCAAGGCACTATGATCTGACAGTATATAGGGGATAACTTCAATTCCTTTGCATTTACCTAAGCCTGTTCTATGAACTAGCATCTGGTATATTTTGGAGAATAATCCATATGCAGCTGAAAAGAACATATATTCTGACTTTATGGGTGAAATACTCTATAAGCATCTATGAAGCCCATTTGTTCAAAAGTTTAGTTTAGCTCAAGTATTTCATTGCTGATTTTTTTATCCAATTGATCTGTCTATTTGTGACAGTGGAGTATTGATGTCCCCTACTACTATTGTATTAGTGCATAGGTGGCTTTTCATATCTATTAATATTTGTTTTGTATAGTAGGGTGCATTAGAGTTTGGGGCATAAATGAAGGTGAAAGCCAAGCTTTCATTAAAGTTCAGCCATGCTCACCCATTATGATTCCACCTCATCTTGACTCCACCTCATCATGACTCCACCTCAGCCAAAAGTAGGACTGCCTCTTCAATCAAATCTACAACCACCCTCCTCTGTGCATGCTTCAACCAATCCATGACCAACTCCACTCATATGTTTATGCCCTCTACCATTTACTATATAAATGACTGTATTTTGCATTAAAGGCAGAATAGTTCTTGATATGCTCACCAGAGTCTGCATGGTGACTCTGCACTCATCCTACTGGTTAGAGTTTCTGTTACCCCCAAAAGCACAACACATAAATATTTATTATTGTTATTTCCTTCTCTTGGATTGTACCTTTATAAGAATATAGTGACCTTCTTTGTCTCTCTTAATCAGTTTTAGTTTGAAATCTATTTTGTCTGCAAATAGGATAGCTTCTCCTGCTTTTTTACAGTTTCTTTTCAAATGGAGAACTATTTTGCATCCCTTTACTTTCAGACTATGACTTTTTTCTGGATTAGGTGTGTTTCTTGTACTCAACAGATTGTAGGATCTTGCTTCTTGATCCATTCTGCCAGTCTGTGTCTTTTAATTGGCACACTGAGTCCATTGACATTAATGGTTATAACTAATGTGAACTGATTTAGAGCTGACATGTTTTCCTTCTCTTGACTCTGGTTTTTTACTTTTGCCCTTTTCCATTCAGTTTCTTCTCTGGCTCACTGGGTTTGTTCTGTTAGGTCTTATGGGTTTGTAATTTTCATTGTTTTAATCACCTGGAGCTCTGCTTGAAACTGTTGAAAAGGTTCCATTGCTTTTGTCATCAGATTCAGTCACCCCATTGATCTCTTCTTTAGCACTGTTAATCATATCATCCACTGTGAACAGTGTCTCTGTTTTCATCTCAGGGATCAGTTCTGATTTCTGTTTTACTAGATCTTCTTATGTCACCATCTCAGAGAGTCCTGTTGACTGAGCTTCAGTTTGTTCTCTTTCCCTGGATTCCCCTGTGGTGATCTTTGTAGTTGGGTTTTTGAATTTTTTCTCATCTATATTCCTTTGTCATTGCTGATGTTTTTGGTTTAATTCCTTGCTTACTGTTTTGGAAATGTATGTTTCAAGGGTCTTTTTTCCTTATATTTTGAATCCTTATATGATGCCTACTTCCTACTTTGTGCTCCTTTGACCTGTAATGGCCCTTGAATATTCTCAGCTCTGGTACACCATGAGTATTTGAACAGAACAATCACATTATTTTTGTTGACATAATACAATTAGTATCATCAATAGTATCAAACACTAAAGGAAATGAAAAGCTTTGTCAATTACTATTCTGAAAACTTTAACCTCATAACTTACCTCTGTGATTATATGCCAAAATTCAAAACTAAGCAGAAATGTGTTTATAACATACATGTCTTTGAATATAGCAGCATTACCCTTTGGGAATAAAAGGTGACTCGGTAGTTGGGGAGGTAAGGAGATAGAAATAGAGAAAAAGATTAGAAATAAGGTTAGAGGATCTGTAAAGATCACATAGACTTTGAGAATCTTATAGATGCCAGAGGACAACAGAGGCAAAGGGAAATATATAAGAGAGAAATGACTAAGAACTGCAGGACCACTAGAGACTTTGTACATCCTCTTATGATAATACTGAGAAAAGAGAAATTAGAGAAGACTGAAATCCTTTTACTTCTAGATATTAATTCTAACTGGAGGTCAGGAGAGGGTGAGGGAACAAGAGTAGAATAGGGGCACCTAGCAACAGGAAGCAAACAGGAGACTATTTTCCTTCTTCTGTAAAAATGAAAGCAGTTGAGAGGAAAGAAAACCCCAAAGTTGGGCAGATTCACCTCCAGCAGAGTAGAGAAAGAAAAAAGAAAAAGAATAACAATAGCAACAATATCACCAACAACAATAAACAAAGCTAAGAACATTAGTCACAAGGAGACAGCCACCATTCCTTGTCTAGGTTCTGAGTATAATGCCTCAGTTGAGCTCAGTGACCCCCTACAGGTTTGAACTCTGCAAGAGTCCAGGATCTTCCAAGTGAATCTGACTCCACCAATTCACCAAAAGGCAATAGTCAATAGGATTCCCTCACTCTTCTACTGTTTTCTTCAACATGGTGAACTAGGTGGGGGAACTCACTAAACGCCTCTTTCTGGTCCCACTACAACAGTTGCACTTATTCAGTGTCCATAGAGAAGCAAGTTGTGTCTCTGGAGGCTTTTCCCCATATAATAGTTGTGTTCAGTTTGGCCCACAAAGAAAGCTGCAGGCTCAATTGCTCATCAATGCACCCAGCTCCCTTCTTTCTGAGACTCACTGGGCTACCTCTGCCACATCAAATCTACCCAGTCTGTCTCTGCGGACCTCTGGCATAGTTTCATCAGTAGCAGGAGAGTTGCAGGCCCAGGCACCATTTTAAATTATTGTTCCTTGAGAATTGCATGATATTTCACATAGAAGACCCCAAAAACTCCACTAAAAAATCTAGATTTGTAATCAAACTCATCAACAGAGAAATTATGGAGACACCTTTCATAAGAGCATCAAGAAAAATGAGCCAGGGGTTTTGGCTCAGTGGGATCACATTTGCCTTGCAAAGACAAGCTCCTGAGTTTGATTCCTAGCAGTGGAAAAAAAGAGAAAAGAAAAGAAAAATGAAATCCAAGATATGATGTTACAGAGCTTTAATCCTAGTACTGTGGAGGCTGAGGCAGGAGAATTTCTGTGACTTTGAGGCTAGCCTGAGCTAAATAGTGAGTTCAAAGCCAACTTGAACTGAATAGTGAGCTCTTGTCTCAAAAAATAAAAAATAGGACCAGGGATTTATCTCAAATGGTACTGTGCCTACCTTAGAAGCATAAGGGCTGGAGTTTGATCCCTGGTACCACAACAAAACTAATAAACAAACAAATGAAATACTTAGGAATCAGTCTAATGAAGTAAAAGACATTTACATTGAAAACTACAGTACTCTAAAAAAGATCAAATATCATATCAGAAAATGGAAAGACATCTTTTGTTCTTACGTACGAAGAAGCAGTATAGTGAAAATGGCCATACTTTCAAAACTTGGATACAGATTTAATGCAACACTGATCATAATACCAACAGCATGTCTCGTAATTAGAGAACACAATGCTAAAATTCTGATGGAGTCGGAAGAGACATAAAATAGCAAAAGCAATTCTGGGCAACAAAAGTAACACAAGGGGCATCATAATCCCTGACTTGAAATTATACTACAAACCTAATGTGTTAAAAACAACATGATAGTTTCAAAAAAAAAGAAAGACAAGAATCAGTGGAACAGATTAGAAAATACAGAAACAACTCCAAGCACACTCAGATGCCTTATTTTTTACAAAGGGCCCAACACCATCACTGGAAAAAAGATAGCCTCTTTAATAAATGTTGCTTTGAAAATTGGCTTTCCATATGTTGAAAATTAAACCTAGACTCATGTATTTACCATGCACTAAATTAAATTGTTTTTATTAACATAAAAAATTCTAATATGATTGTTGAATTCCAATGAATGGAAAAAAATATGCTTTTAAAATGTGTCCATCAGATGCACAATGAAGAGTCATCTCCCATTTCCAAAGAATGAGATTAACTGGGGCCATGTGGTACATGTTTTGTTTCCCCAGATCAAGCATCCTAGGAAGATAATGTCTTGGATTCATTTGTCATGGATTCATATTTCTGAGGAATTTTTGTATTATTATGATACATAAACATGTTCTTTAACGTGCACCTATAAATATGAATACCTAAGAATGTGAAATCCCAGGATATAGCATTATTAACATTCATGTTCCCTTTCCCAGTTCTTGGCATTTCCTTCCACAAAAGCACTATGGACTGGGGTGTCCTTAGTCTTTGACACAGAACTCAAGATATGTGATATTCATAGGGGGTGTCCTGTAGATCAGCCTTTGTGGACAGGAATGGTAGAAAGAGGAGGAGGCAGCGGGAGAAGTGAGCTGTGTTGCACACTCAGCCAGCCATGGGCAGCTTCAAAGCCAGCATGCCCTGCACAGTTATCCCAGACTATGGAGCAAAACGTTTGAAATTCAGTATTGTTGGCTACTGGATGTATTTATCACTGCAAGGATGTGACTTTCTCTCCAGCCACAGAAGCCCAAAGATGGAGCTGATCCCTGATGGTCACCTTCTGGCAACACTCAGAGCTGCTGGAGGAAGCTCATCACTCCTGAAACAGAGGAGGTTGCATCCCTGATTTCCTTGGTAGCCACGTCTTTGGCGTTTTTCTTTAGCTTTGCCACATGATAGACAGCAAAACAACTCTGGCTGTTTTTGAAGTTTAGGTGAGTGAAACACTTTGGTAAATACACTTCTGTCTTTCTCTAATAAAAATTTTTAAGATAGAGCTATGTAGTATGTAGCCAAATTTTAATTCCATTTCCTTCACTCATTTTCCTTGCTGTGCACCTTGTTTTGATGCAGCACAGTGTTCTATTCATCCATTTACTCCTGACGAGTGTGTGAGTCATTCACCAGCTGAGGACTTTTATAAATGCTGCTCTGGACACTGCACACAAATGGGTTTGTTGCTTGGAGATCACACACCTGAGTTGCCTGGATATGTGCTTGAGCATGAAAATACAGGTTCAGGATCCTACTAGAAAATACCAAAATGTTCTCTAATTTTCAGCTTCAAGAGCTCTGTGTGGGAGACCCTGCAGCTCTCTGTCTGTATCACTGGGGACAGGCTCAGAAATTGCAGTGACAACTTCCTCATCTCACGTGATCCCTCCAGGGCATATATCAGCTCCAGGATGATGGAACAGGCTCCACCCAGAACACTGCTATTCCCCCAGAATGCTTTCCTTCTCCAAATACACATGCATAGAAGCTATGAATACAGATTATCATCTCAATGTCTGACTACTTTGCCTCTAACTGTTTTCTCTAATCTTATTACATTGATATTGTATATTAGATACATACAAATATATACTTTTTCTGACATTCTTATTACTAAGAAATGATGGGCCAGACAATTGTCCAACAGAAGGATAGTGGACTGTGGGTACACAATGAGCATACCCACAACTTCTGCCTAATAATGGTCACCCTGAAATGCAGTGTTTTAAAACAGCCATTTATTTAACTTCTTATTCTTTGGGTTGATAATCTAGAATAGAGTTCAGCTGTGTGGTTGTTGGTTCTCAGCTGAGCTGCTTCTTTTACATGCCCAAGAGATGAGCTGAAGAAAGAACAACTTCACTTAAGTATGAGATTTAAAGGGAATATAAACAAGCAAGGAATATTCATCTCATCTC
The DNA here is from genome assembly GCA_004026965.1 of Petromus typicus. Taxonomy (NCBI): domain Eukaryota; kingdom Metazoa; phylum Chordata; class Mammalia; order Rodentia; family Petromuridae; genus Petromus; species Petromus typicus. Next base: position 6,341 of record PVIR01028481.1, on the reverse strand, counting down.
CAACTTCTGAGCCAGAAAAAAATAAAATCCTAAAAAATGGAACATTTTATGAGAAGTCACCAGAGAATCCAGGATGAGAACCAGATGCTGGATTCAGTCTTCATATTTCCATAACATAATGCCAACAGCAGTTTTAAAAAGAGACCTATAAACTGGGTGTGGTGGTCCATGGCTTTAATCCCAGCACTAAAGAGACTGAGGCAGGAGGATCACTGTGAGCTCCAGGTCATCCTGGACTACACAGTGAGTTCAAGGCCAGCCTGGGCTACATAGCAAGACCCTGTCTCAAAGCAAACACAAAAACAAAAACAGACCTTTGAAATTATTCAAAAGTTGAAGAAATAATCTACCACAAAAGATTAGAAGATGGCAAAACTGAAGCAGAGAAAAGGGAAACCCTGAATAAAAACCAGTCAGCGTGACCTCCACTTGGGAGAGTTTAGGAAAAACCCTCATAAATCTTTGTGCACTCCAATATATAGTTGGAAAATGTGCTCTGAGCCACACAGTCCTAAATCTTCCAGTTTCCTAGGGTCCCATGTGCATTTAAAAATGAAAAACATTCAATTCATATAATGATTAAAACTCTTAAACTTTTCAAAGTGAACCAGATATACGTCAATCGGCGCAAAACATATTTTAATTCTAATTGTAGACTACCAACTGTTTCCTTGCATGAAACTTGATGTCACTTGACCTTTCTGGGTCTTAATTCCTTCATCAAAAAAATTAATATTCTCAAGCAATACAAGGTGATAATGAGAGATAACCAACCTAAGGGAGAATTTTAAAATATGTGCAATGTTTTTCCACTTGGCTAGAGGGAGAGATACCTCAGTGTCTAAAACAAAAGCAGAATAAAAATAAATGCAGCATTTATGAAGCAAAGAGTTTTCTAGAACAAAGATAGGGAAGGAAAGCAAATGTCAAGGATAGTTGGGGGGCACATCTATCAGTTTGAAGACTGGAAAAATACCTGAAATAACTCATCAAGGAAAAATGTGTTTGGCTCACCATTTAAGAGGTTGCAGTCCATTGTAAGTTGGCCCACTGCTTATATGGGGCAGCTAACACAGTGGTAGTACAGAGCAAAGGAAGCTGCTTACCTTATGGCAGTTGGGGAGTAAAGAGACCAGGGGACCTAATATCTCCAAGAACACAGTCCCAATGACCTGACTTCCATCCACTAGATCGTACCTCTCAACAGCTCCACCATCTCCCAGTATTGCCACAGGATGGTGCCCAAATCCTTAATACAGGATCCCATGAAAGATATTTTGTATTCAAACTACATGACTGGCAGTGATAATATGGACCAAAACTAAAAGAAATGTAATCAGTGGTTTGGCAGTCAAGGCATTCCCAGATGAAAAGGCTCATAGTTCAATGAGAAGGCTAAGGGAAAATGATATGAATATGGTGGGGAAAGGATAAAAAGAAAGTCTACACAGAAGGCCCTTGGGAAGAAATGACCAGCTCACTCCTGAATGAAACCACTCAAGGAAGTTTGACAAAGAAGAAAAGAGCAGATCTGAGTGTTGACGTGGATAATGGATCTGATACACAGTATGTACCTATTAAATATGTTTCAAAGGAATGAAATAGAGTAGTTCTCCCTCCAAAGTATTAACAGTATGTATGGCTGCAATAGCATTTCTAGGAAACCATGAGTGACTTACTTTAGTCCTGCCCAAGTGAAAAGTTGGAAGGACAGCACATCTGCCATCATCGCTGAAGCTAGAGATGGATGTGAAGGCCAGACCCTGAGGACTTATGCACAACACAAATGATGTTTAGTGTTCTGCTGGACTTGAAAAATTGAGTTTGGAAAGAACATTCCAAGAAGGCTCTGTGATGGCTGTGGCAGGCACCACCAAAATCCACCTTCAAGGTCTTAGGCCTTAGCTGGTAGCAGTGTGCTTAGCAGGGACCTTTCATCTAGGATCTCTTTGGAGTCAGCCTTGGCTATAGCCCTGCCTCACCCATAGGCTGCTCTTCCCTGGTTTCCCACATCTATTAGCTAACAGGAGTGTAAGTCACTGGTCTGATCACTCTAGCACACCTTGGAGAATTCTGAGGAGCCCTTTAGCTCCAGTGCTCCTGGTGTCATCTCTTTCAGCCAGAACTACACATTGGGGATACTGGGGCATCCAGCACAGTCAAAATTTCAAGCCCGCACCTCCCTCATGGGTTCTTTGCCTACATAGCTCTAAACTTCAGAATTTTCAGGTGGCAGCTAATGGTTTAGAATGAATAAGCAAGTGGAGCTTCAGTCTCAGTATCAAAAGGAATCAAAACCAGTTTCTGTGCTGTGCCTAAGTTAAGCCACATCATTTCCTTAGAAAAGTTTTTATTATCCCCTACATGAAAATAATGCTAACATCTGAGCTGGTGGTAGGAGTGGAGAAATACAGAATACCACACTGTTATAGCTTGTATCTAGATGTCCCCACAAATCTTCATGGAGTCATAGTGGAGCTTTTCAGAAGTGGCTGGATCTAGCTGTTTCTCAGACAAAGGCCTATCATCTAGAGTATATAGAGAGCTTTAAAAAATCAGCCCCCCCCCATTTAAAGACCCAATTCAAAAATGAGCATCTGAAATGAACAGACACTTTTCAGAGTGTCAGGAGCCACACTTCAGGAGTTTGACCATTCTCCTTTAAGAAATCAGGAGATCTGTAAAGTACTCATGGTTGTTGCCCTGACTGACTTTAATTAAACACAGAGACAGTTTGGTCCTTGAGAAAGTGAGCTAAATGACATGTGTCCCTAAAAAAATGTTCTATGACAAACAAAATAGTTGAAAAGGAACACCATGTTGACAAAACAGATTCTCTGTGTCATAGCTTGTGAGATAACCTAGAAATAAATAAGTAACATGACACAATGTTCTGTCATTCTGACAACTTAGTGACTATGTTAAAACAAATTACATATATCTCATAGTTGGGTTAAAGTTCCAAAGAAACACTAACCAAGATAAGGTACGGAGAGAATTTGGGGGGGACTGAGAATATGCTTGTTTAAGATTATTGTGCTTGCTCATATCCTGTGATTATTGTTAACCTTCCCACATGTTTGATGTAATCCTTTAACACACTTAGTTTTCAGTGTATAAAAACAGCCTGAAAAATAAATGCGGTACTCTCAGCATTGGCCAATGAGTCCTTCCAAAGGCCCGCTTTCCTATCATCTTTATCTCTTTATCTCTACATTCTAACCCCTCTGGCTCGAGGACCCTGTTGCTCTGCCTGGCTGGCCTGCGACATCAGAGGAAAAAGTAAAAATAGCTAAGAAATATATGAAGAACATCTTTGGTCATTCAAGAGATGCAAATGAAAACACTAAAATTTCATCTCACTCCACAAAAAATGACTGGTTGCTCTCATGAAATTAATCACCAACAAATGTGAGTGAGACTGCAGAGAGAAAGGAACCCTTCTCCATTGTGGTGGGAGTATACTCTGGTGTGACCACTGTGATCAGTGTGGAGAGTCCCCAAAAAACTAGGATTAGAAGTCCCATTGGACTCTGCTATTCTCCTGCTAGAGATATATGTGAAAGAATTAAAAGATTTATTTCACAGCAACATGTGTGCACACATGTTCATAGCAGCTCATTTTGTGAGCACTAAATCTTGAAAACAACCCAAATGCCCATCAACTGGAGACTGGACAAAAAAGATGTGTTTTAAGCAACAAGGACATGGTGGGAAATATTATGAACCTGAAACTATACTATAATGCCACTGTGATAAAAACTGCATGGTACTGGCAAAGTAATAGGCCTGAGAATCAGTAGATTAGAAGATCCAGAAACAACTCCTGATACACTGAGTCACCTCATCTTTGACAAAGGAGCCAAAAATCCTCAATGGAGGAAAGATAGCCTCTTTAAAAAATGGTGCTGGAAAAACTGGGCTTTAACCCGCCAAAGCTAAAGCTAGATCTATCTCTTTCACCATGTACCAAGCTAAAAAAAAAAGTGGATTAGAAACCTAAATATTAAAACAGACACACTAAACCTGCTACAAAATAAGTTAGGTAAAACTCTTGAAGACATTAGCTTAGGGAAAGACTTTCTGAACAAAACCTCTATAGCACAAGAATTGGCAGAAGAACTCAACAAATGGGATCTCATTCTATTAAAAAGCTTCTACACAGAAAAGGAAACCACCAACAGAGTGAAAGGTAACCAACAATATGGGAGTGAATATTTACTAGCTGTTTCTCAGACAAAGGGCTATCTAGAATATATAAAGAGCTTAAACAAAAAATCAACCCCTCCCAAATTTAAAGACCCAATTCAAAAATGGGCATCTGAAATGAACAGATAATTTTCAGAGGAAGAAGTAAGAGCAGCTAAGATGTATATGAAGAAATGCTCTACATCACTGTCATTTGATAGATGCAGATGAAAAAACAGTAAGACTTCATCTCACTCCACAAAGAATGGCTGCTATCTCAGAATTAGCCAGCAATGAATATTGGTGAGGCTGCAGAGAAGAAGGAACAATTCTCCACTATTGGTGGGAGTGTAGACTGATACAACCTCTGTGGAAATCAGTGTGGAGATTCCTCAAAAAGCTAGGATCAGAGGTCCCATTTGATCCTGCCATTGCTCAGCTAGGTATATACACAAAAGAATTGAAAGATTCATATCACAGCAACATATGTGCATCCACATTTACAGCAGCTCAGTTTGTGATTGCTAAATCTTGGAAACAACCAAAATGTCCATCAACTAGAGACTGGATAAAGAAGATGTGGTTCTTTTATAGAATAGGGTATTATTCTGCCATTAAAATGATAAGATTGAGTCATTCATACTCAAATGGATGTACCTTCATGACATCCTTATAAGTGAAGTAAATAGGCCACAGATGTTTAAATAATATATCTTTTCTATAATATGAGAAAATGAAGATGTAAATGAGTTCTAGTATATATAGTTGATATTGTGAAATAGAAAATATTTAAAAGGAAAGAGGGTGTAGGGGTAAATAACGAGGGGAAGAAGACTGTGATAGTAATAAAAAAAAGGAAACACAGCTTAAGTATTTAAGGGTGGGTGGGGGAAGAGGAAAAATGAGAATCAAGTATCATATTCTGGTACAAATTCTCAATGTTGAATGCGATGATGTATATTCATAATGTACCAATAAAGATTTTAATTTTTAAAAAAAGAAGGTGTGGGGTTTTTTAATAAAGTAGAGTAATATTTGGCCATAAAGAATAATGAATTTGAGTCATTTATACTCAAATGGATGTACTCACAAGTGAAATAAACAGGGCACAGATGTGTAAATACCCTATCTTTTCTCTGGTATGAGAAACTGAAGGTGTAAATGAGTTCTAGAGTATAGAACAGATATTGTGAAATAGAAAATATTCAAAGGGAAATGAGGGGTGGGTGTAAGCAGGGAAAGAGAAAACATGAGGGTAAGAAAAGGAACAAAAGCTTGTGCATATAGGGGCAGGGGATTGTAGGCTGAGCAAGGGAATGGAAAAAATGAGAAGTCATGTTATGTACTGGCACAAATTCTCAATTATGGTTATGATCATGATGTGTACATAAAATGTACCAATAAAATCAAATACCATAAAAAAAATTTTTAAAGAAGTGGCCAGATCTAGAGGATGTGATACTGGAATTCATTCACAGTCAATGCTAGGATTAAGGGTGCCCCTCCCTGAGTGTCATTGCTAATCTCACTAAGGGTAGGTACCATGGAGAAATGATAAAGGACAGAAAGAAGGCTGCCGTTGTCGCTGCTTGCTCCTTTCTACTTTGCTGTTTTGCTGCTGTCTGCCTGCTGTGATCTGTTTCTGCTCTGCCATGCCTCCCGTGGAAGTAGCCAGCAATGAACTGAAGCTTCTACAAACAGTGCACCAAATAATCCTTCCCCCTTTAACTTTGGGTGTCCAGTAGAAAAAAGAAACAAAGATAACACATGTACTTTGTAAACCAGGGTAGGGATAAAGAAAATCTAAAGCAATTTAAAAAAAACTTGTTGCTGCCCTGTGGCTAGTTTGTCTCTAGTTCAGGATTTAGGAGTGAAGTTTTTGCAGCAGGCAGAGAACTGAATGGAAGTGCTCCACCACCCTCTAGGAAACTCAAGGAGAGCTGCACTTGGACTCCTGGGCACCACACCCTTGAAAGTCCTTTCTGAAAGGTCCTCTGATTAGTAAATCTGAGCCTTGATGTTGTCAGCTGCCCAATGTGGAGAGGGCAGAGGCAGAGGCAGATGTGGAAAATCATCACAGATCTGATCCAGTGCCATCCTCTGGATAGATAAGTGAGGCCCATCTGCTCTGGCAACCCGTGAACAGTGAACAG
>PVIR01028480.1:0-21944 GCA_004026965.1 Petromus typicus | reverse complement strand
TGGACACAGTTTCTCAGTGTAAAGGACAAAGTCTTTGCCAAAGCCAACTATTTTGCCCAGTGGAATGATCTGGTTTAGTGAGTTTTCTCATCAACAAAGGAAATCTTTATTTCTTCCATTTGTTGAAAATCTTTCTAAAAGAAAATGTATTAATTTACTTTTCTTCATAAGAATATTCTAACATAATAATACTCAAGATGACAATGTCTCACTGCAACAAAGTATGATACTATAATGGGTTAAAATTATAGGATACTGACATTTTTATGTCCTTCCCAGATTACAGTGTAGTTATCACAAAATAAATCCCAGCATTAGTTTGTTTTCTTAGTTTGCTCTCATTTGTTCTTTACGTGGGATATAGAAATATTCCCAGATAGCTGAAGCCCTGGAAAGTTAGGCTGTGGCTAATCATGGTACATTATATGCCACACTTCAATTTTACAAGATCCTTTACTTGTGAAAGAAATTCAATTTACTTCAGGCTTTTGCTAAATGGTAATTAGGTCCAGGGTCTTCTGATCATTTCTCTTACTATTGGGAGCAATGGCTAGATAATTTTATAGGCAGTAAGAAGGAGAATTAAGCCAGTATTACTTTTTTAAAAAAATAAAATGCGTTTCTTTGCAGAATGTCCCCTTTAGTGGAATGTTTAACACAAAGAAAATAGTCATCTGAAATAATACTGCTGTTAATATTAGTTTAAATAAAAGCCATCTAAACTTATAAGTATTAAAACACATATCCAATGTTTACTGAACTTGAAATCTGACAGGTAATTATTTGACAAATGACTTAATGAAAAGAGATAGATTCTATTTCACTTACTTAAAAATGAGTGAGGAAGAATTTGGGACCTCCAGCTTTAAAATATTTTGCTACTTCTCACTCAGGAAATTAAGGACATATAAAACAATAGCTTCTTACACACACACACACACACACACACACACACTCACACACGTGGCCTCCTTCCTTCCCTCCCTCCCTCCCTTTCTCCCATGGCAGTACTGGGGATTGAAGAGCTGGCCTTTCGTATACCAGGTAAATACTGAGCTACATCCTAAGTTTTGCCTTTATTTTGAGATGGGGTCTCATTAAATTTCCTGGGCTGGCCTCAAACTTAAAACTCCTGCCTCAGCTTACCATCTAGTCTGTATTACAGTCATGTACCACACACATATAAAAAGCTGGCTAGCTTTTTACATTTTATACCAAACACATACCCCAATACTAATTGCTTCTCAACTAAATGGAATGCAAACACAGTAGCTTTTATTTTTCAAGTTTTCTTCAACAATATCCTTAGGTGATACCTGCCACTGTAATGAATTCTGATATTCTGAAAGACAATACCAAAACAAGTTGACTGCCTTCTGTCTCCCATCATGTGTATGTATTTATTTTAATGTCACTGTGACTTTTAACCACATCCTTCATGTTTAGAAAATAAGAAGAAAACAGCAAGGCCAGAATCTGACAGTAAGTTCAGGCAGAAGCCAAGGGAGCTAGACCAGCTTTGGCAGGTGGTGCCTGTTTCCACCATCTGTATTTTTTTTAGTTTGAGACAGGGTCTTGCTTTGTACTTCAGATTGGTCCTAAACTCACTAGGTGGCCTAGGCTTGCCTTGAATGGCTCCAAAAATAATATGCAGAAACCTTATTTTATTTTGTTTGTTTTTTGAGACAGGGTTTCACTATGTGGTTCAGACTGGCCCTAAACTCACTATGTAGCCCAAGCTCGAACTCACAGCGATACTCCTATATCCTAACTCTGCCTGTCTCCCAAGTGCTGGGATTACAGGTGTGTGCCACTACTCCTGCCCAGCTTCCAAAGCCCTTTAATATTAAATGTAAACAGATATACTCACAGCTTGCATTTCTATATAGAAGAAACGGTTCATGGAGTTGAAATTCCAAGTCTTTATTCACTGGTTCAACTAGATTGTGCATATTCAGTCGATTGACAATGGTAAAGCCATGGTAAGGTGAAGCTGACCTTAGATTTAATAGGAGAAAGACCCATAATTACCTTATAATCTGCAGAAAAGTTATCTACTATTTTATTTTCATTTTAAAAACTGATTTTATTGGTATATTTTATACATAAAATATGATCATATTTAACATTGAGAACTTGTACTTGTTCATAACCTATCTTGATTCTCATTTTCCCCCTTCCTCCTGCTCTCCCTACAACCACCATCCCCTATATACATAAACTTTGTTTCCTGACTTTATTTCAAAAAAGAACGAATATATTAATGCATTATAGAATACCATCAGTATTTATAATCATAAACAAAAATTTAAGTCAGATCATATTCCTCCTCTGCTCAGACATCTTTATGGACACAGTTTCTCAGTGTATAGGCCAAAGTCTTTGCCAAAGCCAACTAGGCACTTACCTGATGCCCCATCCCACACCCCACTTCACCTCCTATGTCTCTGTCCTTGCTTTGTCTGCTCTGATATCTAAGCTCCTTGCCACTCTCTATGCAAGTGTTTATACCTGAAGCCTGGACCACTGCCCCCAAGTCCAACTCACCTCCAGGAAGAACGTGCTCAAATGTCATGTTTTCCTTCTCATTGAACTACCCCTTTTGATATTCCCAATCTCAACAATTTTAGCCCCTTTCAAAATCTAAATCACTTACTCTTTTATACTGATCACCTTTCCTTCAACTAGAGTATAAGACCCACGCAAATAAGATGTCTTTTTCTCACAAACTTAACCTAGACACCCAGTAGAGATATTTATAAGAAGTATCATTCATTTTAAATGTTACAGAATTGGCTGTAAGGACTTCTGACTATTACATGAATAATTTGCCTTAACACCACATAGGTTTTTATATAGTTCTCCTGAGTTAAGACAGAAAAATCACTTGACTCCTATGATAATAAATGCCTTTAGTTCCTATATTAGAGGACTTAGTACACAATCCTTTGAACAGGCTTTGCATGTATCTAGCACTTCATAGTTTCTCATCTGTTTCCCTGTGGAATACACAGAACAATCTACAGACTAAGAACAAGTTCAGCATGATGTAGGCCTGTGCCCAAAGTAAACACAAGTAATGTATGTGGAATTTAGCTTTAGGGGTTTTTTTCCTACTTCAAACTCACACTTTATTTATATGAAGTGATTCCCGAAAAGTCATATTTTGATGTTCTGGCATATATTTGTCCTAGGTACACAAAATGCCCTCATATTTCCCAAAGAGTTTCTTTCATTAGAACCAATACTAAGGGCTGGGGATTCAGCTCAAATAGTACTGTGCCTACCTTGTAAGCATAAGGCACTGAGTTCAATGCCCAGTACCACCAGAAAAAGAATAGACTAAATATCTTTGGGCCTAGGGTTTAGCTCAAGTGGTACTGTGCCTACCTTGGAAGCACAAGAGCTTGAGTTTGAGCCCCAGTACTGAAAAAAAAAAAAAAAGGAACTAATGCTATATAAGCTTTTATGAACTGGATTAAATCAAACCACTGCTCTACTAAATCTCACAACTTTACAGTGAATGGATTGGTTCTACTTTAACAATATAGCCTATACTTTCCAAAGATCTCTGATACCAACGTTCTAATAACAGTTAAGTGTTCCTTGAGATTTATATTGCTAATAAAGAGTAAACAAAGGGTTGAGTGTGAAGACATCTTTTTTTTTTAAAGAAAGATGAATAACAGAAGACAAAATATAAAAGAAAGAAGACATTGGTGCATAAATACTAAAGAACTTACACTAAAAAAGATTAGTGTTTAGAAAAGATCTCAAAGCTTTATACTAAAATTTACAAGAACACTTCACAAAATCTTTTTTTAAAAAATGGTAGCAAAGTTTTATTAAAGTAAGAAAAGAAACAGGCTCTATAGAGAGAATTGTGGCCAGGTAAAAGCAGGAAAAGTTTACCCTACAGCATGAGGGTGGGCTATTGTGACAAGGTATGATAGCCAACTAAATCTTTTTTTTTTGTTTTTTTGGACAAGGTCTTGCTTTGTGGTTCAGGCTGACCCTGAGCTCACTATGTGGCCCAGGCGAGCCTGGAACTTACAACAATCCTCTAGACTCTGCCTCCCTAGTGCTGGGATTATGGGCGTGAGTCACCATGTCTGACATTGTGGTGTGTGGTACTGACTGCTGGGGGGCATGAGTCACCATACCTGGCACTGTTCTATATGATTACCAAGGACTGAACTGGCCCTTGTGCTTGCAAGGCAGGCACTGGAACCATTGAGCTAAATCCCTGGCCCAACAAAATCCTAATTAGTATCAAAGGAGAAAGGCAATCCTTAAAAGATAACTTAATTTTCCCTCCTTCAAAAACCATAAAGTAATAACTACTGCTGCAGAGACCTTAAGTCTTGGAACACATGGGATAGAACCTACCTCTATCTGAACAAAACCTTCAGGGAAACAACTACTCCATGAATATAATATCCTGTAAGTTTCCTTATAGTATAAAGTTGCAATCCAATTATATTTTAATACCATTAATTCTCTTAAAGTAAAAAATGTGCAATTATAGGGCTGAGGATTTAGCTTAATGGTTCCAGCATCTGCCTTCCAAGCACAAGGTCTTGAGTTCGATCCCTGGAAACCACACACCACAATGCCAGACATGGTGGCGCATGCCTGTAATCCCAGCACTCAGGAGGAAGAGGCAGGAGGACTGCTTTGAGTTTGAGGCTTGGCTAGAGTACATAATGAGCTCAGGGCCAGCCTGAACTACAAAAGCGAGACCCTATCTCAAAAAATAATGTGTTAATTATAAATAATCTAGGCATTCTAAAGAAAATCCCTCAAACTAAAAATATATATTATCAAAGACACTGTATATAACCTAGGACTTTCGGCAGGGTTGGGGCGTTATGTGGAATGGAAGGGGGCAGAACTAGCCATAGAAGACAAAAACCACTAAAGAGAAGGCCTAAAAAGAAAAAGAGAGATTTGACCTCTCAACCACATTACTTTATAGAACTAGTCTATACATGGTCCTCAAAGGTATGAATTTTCTTTTTAACATGGCAGAAGGGAGGCAAGCATCTATTTGGCACTTTTTTGTTACTAGAAAATGCTATTTTGGAGTAGTTTTGTCAAGCGCCTAATAAATGCTAGTCAAATCAAAGGAAGGACAGAGAAGAGAAATATCTAGGTTAGGATCTCACAAGTAAAAACAGATGAAAAGTTGAAGGGAACAAACAAGAGGGTTCCAAAGACAAAATCTGAACAGATATGAACCACTTTATATGGTATTATTTACCATTATACTTTATTTATTTACAGTGTTAAAGATCGAATGCAGGACCTCAGTATGGTAGACAAGCACTCTAATACTGAGCTACAACTTCATCCTAAGTAGGCACAGTGCTACTGAGCTTAATCCCTGGCCTTGAGCCACATCTTCATCCTCTCACCATTTCACTCAAAATATAGACAACAAAACCAAAACAAACACACTTACCTTCGATATACAAACAAAGTTCCTTCTATATCAGTCTTCTCCTACAACAGACAATGAGTCAATTAGTTTTTCTACCATAATCCAATCTGCGAGTCTCAGTAGAAAACACACAGTTCATAGTCCAGATCCACTTGTTTTATTCACTGTAAAATTAATCTTTTCTGACACATGATGTCAATCTCTCATTCTACAAATAGCTGTAAACAGTTTACTGCTTATCTATCCAATGCTACTAATGTATACTAAGATATGCAATACTCAATCCAGCAGCATGTCTGGATCTACACTATGTTTCTAACTGGTAAAGGTGGAAATCACAGAATTAGCTTTAATTCTTTTTCACTATGTAGTTCAAGCTGGCCTTGAACTCATCAGGTAGTCCTGGCTGACCTCAAACTCATGGCAATCCTAGCTCAGCCTCCAAGTGCTGGAATTATAGGCATGTGACACGACACTTGGTTAGCCTTAACTTTTTGAAAGCTAAATTGGGGGCTGGAGATTTAGCTCAGTGGTTTTGGTACCTGCCTTAAAAGCACAAGGTCCCAGGTTTGATCCCCCGATAACCACATACCACAACAATAACCACATACCACAACGCCGGGGGTAGTGGCTCACACCTGTAATCCTAGCACTTGGGAGGCAAAGACAGAAGGACTGCTATGAGTTCGAGGCTCATGTGGGCTACATGGTGAGTTTAGGGTCAGCGTGAACTACAAAGTGGCACCTTGTCTCAAAAAAAAAAAAAGCTAAATTATTTTAGCTAAATTTCTAAATTTTAAGGTCAATGTCCTATTTCAATTTTATCAGACACACTGACTCATCACTAGGAGATTCTGGTAGTCACCAATTTTGTGGTTAGGTAATAAAAAGCATCAAACACAGATTGTTATTTTCAGAATTCTGAAGAATCATGGATACTGAGATTACATTCTATTTCAAGTTATTACTGTAGGCCTTTAAAATTTTTTAAGAGGAAAAAAAATGAATAATACCCAAACAATCCTACTAGGCTGTAGTTTATGACCCTGACTGGACCTAATATATATTTTTTAATTTTTAAAATTATTTTTAAAAATGTAATAAAAGGGCCGGGGAGTTAGCTCAGTGGTTCCGGCGCCTGTCTTGCAAGCGCAAGGGCCCAGGTTCGATCCCCTGAAAACCACATACCATACTGGGCGTGGAGACTCACACCCAGCAGCAACCAGTACCACATACCACAGTGCCGGGCGTAGTGGCTCACGCCTGTAATCCCAGCACTCGGGAGGCAGAGGCAGGAGGACTGCTGTGATGTGAGTTGGAGGCTGAGCTCAGGGCCAGCCTGAACCACAAAGAGAAACCCTGTCTCAAAAAAAAAAAAAAAAAAAATGTAATAAAATTTTATCCCATTCCTCATTGATCCCCTTCCTCTATGTACAAAGTTGTTTCCATTTTTCCTTGTATTTTATCTTTTTTCTTGTCCTTTCCTTTATTTTAATGTAATAAAAAACTATCTAAACTTTAATGTCATATCAAATTGACTTTATTAATGTAAAAAATTATTGTCTTGATTTCTTCCAGGAGTACTTCCTTAGCTCAAATATCATGAAACTTTTCCTTCCTAAGGATTCAGCTTTTCCTTGACTTTAAAATGTTATTAGTATAAGAAACTGATAATTATCTCACAGTTAAAGAAAATTTATTGCATAAGATTATGCAATGATAAATATTGTTACAACTTGTGAAAGAATGAAGAGAAAAAAAGATTTTGGCTATATACTATGTGCCATGATCCAAATAAATGGCTTATTTTCAACTTAGATTGCTATAGCTTATATTTCATATTTAAAACAGAATTCTCTGGGCCAGGGATTTAGCTCAGGGGTTCTGGTGCCTGTCTTGTAAGCCCAAGGGCCCAGGTTCGATCCCTAGTAACCACATACAATACTGGGCGTGGAGACTCACCCCAGCAGCAACCAGTACCACATACCACAGTGCCAGGTGTGGTGGCTCACGCCTGTAATCCCAGCACTTGGGAGGCAGAGGCAGGAGGATTGCTGTGATGTGAATTTGAGGCTGAGCTCAGGGCCAGCCTGAACTACAAAGTGAGACCCTGTCTCAAAAAAAAGCCAAGCAAACAATCTTCCCCAAAAATTACTTTTCAGAAATAAGTCGTAGGCCCATTTGTCAACAATCCGTATTTCACGCATTTACACACAGAACAAGAAAAAATGATTCAACACATTTAAACTACGGCAATATCTACAACAGTTACAGTTGAAAAACAATCAGTAATGTTATTCTAGTGGGTTCTTGTATCTCCTTCTAGAGGCGAAGGAAAGATGATTATGAAAGCTTCACCTAAAAATATTGTTCATAAGCGCCAAATGATTTTCACAGAATTCCTATAAATACAATCTATGCACCTGTATATTATAAAAATACAGTACGATGATCCTTCAGAGTTGTTAACAATTTCATTTCTTACTAAAATTTCTTACTTTCTTACGAAACTTCAATCAAGATCTACCGAGTTAATAAACAGACTAACTTTTCCCTCTAGTGCACAGAAACCAGAAATACTTGGTCTGGTGAGCTTTCAGAGGTGACATCACTGATCTCTTTTCCCTATAAAAAGCCTTCGGGGAATCGAGTTAACATGGAAATCTTTTCCAAAACTCAGGAAAGAAAATGTAGTGCGATTAAAGCCAGAATACAGTCTCTCTTCCCTGGCGTCGTGACTCACGCCCGTAATCCCAGCACTGGGAAGGTAGAGGCAGGAGGGTCGCCATGAGTTCAAGGCCAGCCTGAGCTAAACAATGAGTCAAGGGCAGCGTGAACTACATAATGAGGAGACCTTGTCTCAAAAAAAAAAAAAATAAATAAATAAAAATAAAATTGTACTTCAAGCTTCAAATCTAAATAACCTCTGCGGAAGAGGCTCTCATTAACACTGTTGGGACGAGAAGAGAGTGGTATTTTTACATATTATGTATATACAATTTATCTAATAGTCCTCAAAGCCTCAAACTTAAATTTCAGGCACTTTTCTTATCTCATCGGTCTCAATCCCCCATTTGTAAAGAAGACAGGTCGCCCAGGTCCCCAAACCCGAACCCTGGTACTGACCCTGCTCCAATCCTCCCCTCCATCGGCCTTTTCCTGAGATGGTTTGCTGACTGCTCCACTCGCTCTCTCCCCCGACACCCCTCAGGTCTCGGCTGGGCTCTAGGCCAGACCCTGGCTCGCCTCCTGCCGTGGCCTCCTGCTTGGTCCCTGCCCCAGGCAGCCTGCGCGGTCCCTTTAAGAGGTGGCGGCGGCCGGGCTGGAGTCCTCGGTGGAAAGGCTTCACTCACCCACTGGTTGGCCTTGGGGCAGAAAGTGTACAGAGCGACCTGACCCGTGAGGTCTGCGATGCTGGTGATATAGGGGTCGTGCTGCTTCAGAGCTGCTAGACTCATTTCCTGGCCAGCTCGACTCAACGACTCCATCTTGAATCTCGAAGCCGAGCCCCTCCAGCGGGGGGGGCGGAGTCTCGAACAGGAAAGTGCCTCCTAGACAAAGTTCCCCCAGCTGCCACAGCCCCCCAACTTCCGCCTCTCCTTAGGCCTCTGGGAGGGACGATGCGTCAACAATTCTTTTCCGCTGCGTGCACGCCTTGGACGCAAGGTTCCGGTACAGTTAGGT
The DNA here is from genome assembly GCA_004026965.1 of Petromus typicus. Lineage (NCBI taxonomy): Eukaryota > Metazoa > Chordata > Mammalia > Rodentia > Petromuridae > Petromus > Petromus typicus. The sequence goes on along the minus strand of PVIR01028480.1, from coordinate 12,817 downwards.
CCCAGGGAGCCGACAGCTGCTGCGAGCGCGTCTGTTCCTCCTCAGAGCCGGCGGCCGTCTGTCCCGGGCTTCCTGTCAGCGAGTTAGAGCGACCGGGCGGGCGGGGCGCGAGGGGCGGGTGCGTCCTGCGTGCCGGGCGAGGCTGCCACCCGCCGGGGAAGTTAAGGGCCCCGGGGCATTTAGAAAGCTCAGAAAGCTGCGGAAGGCGGGACCCCGAAAACGTACTCCAGAGCACAAGTCTCATGGCCTCCCATCCAGCGTTAACAATCGGGTGATTTAAAATTTTTGTTTTTTTTAGAGTTTGGTTATTTCTAAAAGAAGAGTTCCAGAACAGCCAAATAAGCCCGCCTGAACCGACACAGGCGTTTTTTTCCTATTTGGTCTTTTAACAATTAGTAAACATTTTCGATACATAATAATCACAGTGCATTGACCCCGAGGAAATACGAAATGTACCGTATCACAACTGAATCGTTTTTATTTCCTCCTCCTACCCTCTTTTGCTTTTTATTTTCCGTGTCCTGCTCCCACACGGAAGCTTCTACCTGGGAGAAGACCTTGGAGACTTGAGTTTGTGTGCATGATTGCAGGTATTAAATAGATCACTTATTGGCAAACATTCGTTGAGCTTTACTTCTCCAGGATTGTTTAAATTTTTTCTTTTATTGGAAAGACCTCCCAACAGAATTGAAAATTTTTGAAAGATTAATTTTTCATCAAAATAACAATATACTTACATTTATAATTTTACAATTCTGGACCGTTTATTAATAGAAAGACATCAGACATTGTTTTGCAGCATGTGTGAATCTAGGCAAGGAAAAGTGGAGTTTATCCACCATCCACCACACAACTATCTACTGAATTCCTGAGTTGTTGACCACCCTTTTAGTCTTCTAACTCTGAGGCATCTTCTTGGCTCTGGAAAAAACTGAAAGAAGCGAAACAGAACAAACAAACAAGGACAGTGCTAGAGACATGCTTCCCTGGAAGCCGGGGATGGCTTCTGGTGATGTTTGAGTTGGTGCTGCAGGAATGAGTAGGTGTCCCTCAGGAGACCAAGGTAAGGGTCCTTGTTCGTCTCACTGTCCAGTGGTGACGTAGGAAGACCCAGCCGTCCTCCCCTGACAGATGATTTAATTTAGACCTGGAGCAAAAAATCAGTGGCTCCAAGTTTCCAGCTAGTTAGGGATGTTCAGCGGCTGGCAGCAGGATCCGTGTTCACCTCTGCTACCCTTCAACTCATTAAAAAACTATTTTTAAATAGGTAGTAGATTCACTTCGTACAAAATTCAAAAGGCACATATGAAACTACATTCATTTTTTTTCTTTACATAGATTTCCTAAAATAAGACATTTCCTCATAATTTACTATTTTTGACTGAGTGAGATTAGGCTAGTGAAGAAGAACTAACTATTTTAGGGAGGTTTAGTTTAGAGTTTTAGAATAGAAAACCATTTCAAAATGCGTTTTTTTGGTTGTTGTTTGTTTTTTGTTTTTGTTTTGAGACAGGGTCTCACTCTGTAGTTCAGGCTGGCCCTGAGCTCAGCCTCCAACTCACATCACAGCAATCCTCCTGCCTCTGCCTCCCGAGTGCTGGGATTACAGGCGTGAGCCACCACCCCCGGCACTGTGGTATGTGGTACTGATTGCTGCTGGGCGCCCAGTATTGTTATGTGGTTACCGGGGATTAAACCCCAGGCCCTTGCGCTTGAAAGACAGACACTGGACCCACTGAGCTAAATCTCCGGCCCTCAAAATGCGTTTTTTACATGCCCTGGGTCTTCTGCCTTTTACAACTGTTAAATTGCATTCAAGACAGCATGAATATTTTAGAATCGGAAATTATCTTCCTTTGTCCTGAAGGCTAGTTTTTTCTTATGTGACAAGCCTAAAACCTGTGTGTCTTTAGGCAGTGGACACTGAAGGGGAAAGATGACGTTACTCTCTTAGGCTGTGGTTACCCAGCCCTGCCAGCTGGCATAGACTAGGCTCTCAATGAATATACATGAAGGAGCTTATTTGAAACCCCACTCCTTGAAGGCTAAATGAGAGGCGAGTGAGAAGAGAAGGGAGGTGTGTGACTGAGATCATAGGAGGGAGGGAGGGAGGTTTATTTTATCCTTAAAACCTTCAGTCACTTTTTTTTTTTTTAATTTTTTGAGTCAAGGTCTCACTTTGTAGTTCAGGCTAGTTCTGAGCTCAGCCTCAAACTCAGCAGTCCTCCTGAATGGAAGGAATCCTCCTCTGTCTCCTGAATGCTGGGATTACAGGAGTGAGCCACTACGCCCGGTTTTGTTGTATGTGATTACTGAGGATTGAACCCTAGCCCTTGGGCTTGCAATACAGGTGTCAGAACCACTAAGCTAAATCCCTGCTCCGCCCCCCCCCCTTTGAGACAGGGTCTCACTTTGTAGTTCAAACTGTCCCTGAGCTCACTATGTAGCCCAAGCAAGCCTTGAACTCAGAGCAGTCCTCCTGCTTCCGCCTTCTAAGTGTTGGGATTACAGGTTTGAGACATACACCCGCATTGTGTTATGTGATTACTGGGGATTGAACTTGGGACCTTGAACTTGCAAGGCAGATGCTAGAACCACTGAGCTAAATCCCAGGCCCCTCAGTTGTCTTTTTTTAAAAAGAAATGAAAATAAAATAATCCCACACCACCTCTGCTCCACTTTTACTGGCTTTGTGGTAAAAAATAAAACTTGCCATTTAAAATGATGGAGTCAAACTAAGCATAGTGGCATGTTCCTGTAGTCCCACCTACTAGAGAGGCTGAGGCAGGAGGATCTCTTAAGCCTTACGAGCTTGAGACTAGTTTCAACAACATTAAGAAGACTCTCAGTAAGTAAATCCTGCCTTTGAGGAAAAGGACACTAAAATACATTTAAGGTAATCAGCATTTTTGTTGCAAAAGCTACCAGTTGTATAACTTTTTCAGTTAGCTATAAACTTGCTGTTTGTTCCAGAGTAAAATCCAGAGCCTGGGAGACTGCTTAGTTTGACATCTTGCCACCTTTATCTTCTTTTCCGTAAACTTCCCTCTCAATTTTTCTACCCCATTTGCTGGGTTTGCTCTTCCTATACATATACTGTCAAAAGACAGAAATCACAGGGGCCGGGGATTTAGCTCAGTTGTTTGATCCCTGGTAACACATACAACAATGATGGGTGGAATGACTCACACCCACCACTAATCAATACCACATACCACAATGCTGAGTGTGGCGGCTCACGCCTATAATCCCAGTATCTGGGAGGCAGAAGCAGGAGGATTGCTGTGAGTTCGAGGCTGAGCGCAGGGCCAGCCTGAACTACAAAAATGAGACCTTGTCTCAAAAAAAAAAAAAAAAGAGACAAAATCACAGCAAATTTACTTTAAACTTTGAGGGGGCTTTTATTTGTGCTTCTAGAATCATGCAACACTTGTTCATTGAAAAACTGTACAGACTACTGTGGGAGCCCAAGCACACAAATACACTTGCTGTCATGCAGAAGCTGATTTAAGAATCTTTCTTCTGGGCCAGAAAATGTAAAAATATTACAAAGAAAACATATAGATGAGCGTTCTGATGAGTTGGACAACGGTCACTTTCTTCATGGCATTTACGTGCAAGTTTATAGTTTGGATCTCTTTTGCATCTGTTGCTAGTTCAGTGAAGGCAGGAAGTCATGCCAGTCTTGTTTATCATTAAATTCCCAGTGTCTGGCTCAGAGGCAAGGCCTGATATATATTTCTTGAATTAACTGCAGTGTTAGGACATTCCCTTTTTCTTTTGCATATCTCAGAAAGAAAGGATGGTGATTTCAATTCCATCTCTAACAAAGCATTTATTTATGGTTAAATGGTGCCTGATTTGGTTGTCTTAACATACTTTGAAGGCCAGAGATTTAGCTCAGTGGTTCCGGTGCCTGCCTGGCAAGTGTAAGGTCCCAGGTTGATCCGTAGTAACCAGAATGCTGGGTGTAGTGACTCACACCCACCGGGAATCAGTACCACACACCACAATGCTGGGTGTGGTTGTCAGGCCTGTAATCCCAGCATTCAGCAGGCAAAGGCAGGAGGATTGCTGTGAGTTTGAGGCTTACCTGAGCTCCATCGTAAGCTCAGACCCTGTCTCAAAAAAAAAATAAAAAAATAAAAAAATAAAAAAAGAGGCTCTGTTTCATAAAGCCAGTGCACTGTTTTTAGTATAGACCTGAGTTCAGCACCTGTCAGTCTTGCAGCTTTCCCTACACCTATGCTTTTTTTCTCCTTCTCTTCTATACTTTTTGTTATTGTCTTTTCCCCCCCTGCGCTGTTCCTGATCATATTCTAAAGATTTATTTCAGAAGTATGATTTTATTATTGTTTTCTTTTTTAGACAGAAAAACTATAACTAAATTTCTCAAGGTCATCTAGTGACTCATTTGTTGAGTCAGGATGAACATCTTCTGGCCTTGGCTTCCAGGTAGATCATGTATCTTGCTATTATTCTGCCTGGCACTCTCTTAAATTACACTGGCTACACGTAAGTGAAACTTGTTACCGTGCACTGCTGTTTCACCACTAATGCTTATTTTAATTTATTTTTGCATGATTGATAGTTTAAGACTTACTGAACTTTATTACGAAGCATATCAGATACTTCGGATAACAATTCTTCCGTTTCTCCATAAAGGCTATAGATCTCTGTATTTTAAAATGATACTTTATAAAAGTTTTTTTTTTTAGATGGAGTCTTGCTATGTTATCTAGGCTGGTCTTGAATTTGTGGGTTCAAGCAACACTTTCACTTCAGCCTCCCAAGTGGTTGGGTCTGTAGTTATGCACTATCATGCCTGGCTTATAAAAATATTGTTACTGCACATGATGGTATATGCCTGTAATCACAGCACTCTGGGAGGTTAAGGCAGGAGCATTTTGAGTCCAGCTAGGAGGCAACTTAGCAATTTAGTTGTGAGACCTTTCTTAAAATTTATATGTGTGTGTGTGTGTATGTGTGTGTGTATGGGTTGGGGATATAACAGTGTGGGTTCGATTCCTTGTACCTCAAAAAACAAAAAACAAAAGAACCATACTGTTCAAGGTGCTAGATGTTTTCTAGAATTACATTTCTTTTTTTTTTTTTTTTTTTTAGACAGGGTCTTGCTTTGTAGTTCAGGCTGGCCCTGAGCTCAGCCTCCAACTCACATCCCAGCAATCCTCCTGCCTCTGCTTCCTGAGTGCTGGGAATTCAGGCATGAGCCACCACGCCCGGCACTGTGGTATGTGGTACTGATGGCTGCTGGGCGTGAGTCTCCATGCCCAGTGCTGTATGTGGTTTTCAGGGGATCGAACCCGGGCCCTTGTGCTTGTAAGACAGGCGCCGGAACCACTGAGCTAAATCCCTGGCCCTGACAGTTCTTGTATCCTTTTTCATCCCAATCTCCTTTAAGTTAGAGATGGCTCTGAGATCCCATGTTGGACAGTGGAACGTTAGAAGGGATGCTTCGTGCCATCTCTGTCCACGCTTTAAGAAGCCCTTTTCCTGTCCACACTTTCCTATGCAGCAGTGGCAGAAAGTAGGAAAGAAATAACTTGAATCCCAAGTCACCCCACAAATCTCTGCTGACCAGGGATGTCCTTCTCAGGTGAATGAAAAGTAATCAAGTAGTCTCTGTCGGGTTTGAGGGCTGTGTACTTTGGGGTCTCGTGATTCCCTTTAGGAACCTAACTCAAAGAATTACACTGTCCATATTGTTTAGAAAGCAATAAAACTTCAGACTCCTGGCATAGCATAAAATTAAGCATATGACTTACCAGAACATACTGCTTAGTGCTTTGACAATAAGTCAACAATTTTTAAAGAGCTCCAGTCATAGCTCGGCACTTACAATCAATCCGTTACAGGCACAGATTTGCCGAATCACTAAGTGGCTAAAAACCAAAAACGTTTTTGTCTATACAATTAAGCAATTGATTTTGCAATTGAATCTTGAAGGAATCTGCTAAACCAAATGGGAGATTGTTGTTTAAAATTCACTTTTCCAAGACAGTTGCATAGGTATTCTCAGAATTAGCTTCGATTTGGCCTTTCCTTTCTCTTTAGGCATACTAAAACACAAGTATTTCTTAACGCAGAAGAAGGAATTTTATTAAAGACATCTATTTGCTATGTCAGTTCTCAAAACTGCAAACTTCTTTGTTGATTCTGCTGATTTCCTAAATCAGCACCTATAGACTGTCTTTGAGGATTTCCCACTTTCAGTTCTATGGTGTTTTTAATGTTATATTGTCATAATTCACTTGATCATATTTATTTTTCCCAGAAAATTAATGATATAATTATTCTTACATGTACTTTAAATTCATTTTAGCCCATTAGACCTGAAATTTGTTTGTTCAATAATTAAGTCATTCAGTAATTAAGGCATGAATGCTTACGAATTGCATTTTCAAAGAAACAGGAATGAATTCTTTATCTTTGCTGTCTCCTCTAACTTTGTTATAAAACCACAATGTCACATGCTTAACATGTTTAATTTCCATTTTTTACATGGCATATTGTCTTACTTTGGGTCTCCAACATGCATCTACCAGGGACAAAACTGACATAGGACTCACTCTGAATCTTTATGAATAACTCATTATATGATTTACAGCATCTGGATTATATTTATGCTATTTGTTAAGCTTGAATTCATTTATCCTGAGGGCTCAAGCATGAGAAAATTGCATCTTTTCTCATTTAGTTGTATTTGAAGAAATTAATGTTAAAAGGTGACATTAAAAATTACTGTGTTAGCAAAATACTGTGATTTAATGGAGGTCAACAGTCACAGTATGAAAAGCCATTCATTTATCTGTTTATTTCCCTCAGTCTTGAGTTTAAGAAGTATTTCCTGTTCTGGGCTTTGGAGGAAGTCTTACTATTCATTATTTAAAAGGGAAGAAGAAGGGTATAAATTATGCTTTGCCTTTTGATAAATATTAACCAAAAGATAATAACCAATTTATTTTGCACAATAAAATTATCGCTACTTCTGTGATAAAAGAGGTTGCACTAGGTCAGAAGTGGTCCCTTTTACATTGCTCAGGAACAGTAGAAGGATTAAAAATTTATAAATTGCCTCCTAGAAACAATGATCTGGTAGAGAAATGTAATAAAATCCCCACTCTCTTGTGTCCTCCTGAGCTGCTCCATGCTGTTTCATTTTGTGACCGTATTAGCATGACAACTTTCTGAAGCACGAGACACTGTCTGTTGTCAAAGATGAAGACTTAGAAACCGGAAGATTTTTAATTGAAAATTCAGAGGCAGATGGTGTAGAAAGGTAATATTTACTGTGAACTATATAGAATCTTGTTTTGTGTGTTCTGTAAATTCACACTTTTATTTTATTTTGCATTGTTTATATTATTGATAAGTAGGAGAATAAAAAAAAGTAAAGTAAATGAGTGGGCTGAACTGGGGATGTAGCTTGATGATAAATCAGCTGCCCAGCAGGTCTGAGGTTCTCTCTCCAGAACCATGAAAAAGGAAAGAGAAGAAAAGAGCATTAAAGGTATCATGTAATATACATCTTTCTGGATAAAACCATATAAAAATATGGGATAGTTATTTTTGTATAAATTCTTCCAGCAACAAAAACTCCTAAGATTACTTCTTAAAAGAGCTCTATTTAGTTTGAAGAAAGTTATTTGTTAATACCTCTTTAACCTTTAAGAGATATTTCTAAGTCTTTAAAAGTGCATTTTTAAAAGAGTGTCTTAAAGCATGTGCATTTCTGTAATATTTAATGCTGGAAAATAATGTATTGGTGTTGTTAAGATGTATAACTGGGCTTTAAGAGACATGGGGACGATATTGGAATTTCTTACTTAAAAATGTCTAGAAATCATGCTATTTCTTAAGTATTGGTGATTCAGATGCGTCCTTTCAAATAGAAAGTTTTATTTCCTTATTTGATGACCCTCTTCCTATCTTTTTCCATTGATGACCTTTCATTGTTCAGTAATGAGGCATGAGTCCATACAGTTTCAAACTTTCCATTTAACTACATTAGGGGTAAATTGACTTCTTGTGGATTAAGGTAATGGAAATATGTTTACTCGGGTGAAAACTTTACTATCCTGGCATTTTCTGCTTTCTGAAAATTTCTACATTTAAAATAATCTACTGAAAACTGAGCTTAGGAGGAAAAATGTCTACCTACAGTTTTAAAAAATGTCTACCTATGTGAAAAAAATTCTTTTTGTGTCTTTTGAAACAAGGTCTTGCTTTGGAGTTCAGACTGGCCCTGAACTTACTTTGTAGGCCAGACGAGCCTTGAACTCAGCAATCCTCCTGCCTCTGCCTCCTAAGTGCTGGGATTACAGGCGTGAACCACCATGCCCGGCACTGTGGTATGTGGTTATTGAGTGCTGTGCTTGCAGGCATGAGCCACCACGTCCAGGATTGTTGTATGTGGTTACCACGGATCACAAGGACCTTGCACTTTCCAGGCAGGCACTGGAACCACTGAACTAAGTCTCTGGCCCATGAATAAAATTCTTAAACTCTTAAACAGTCAGTCCTTGTCAATTGAGGTACACCATCTAAGGAAAACAGCCAAGAGATCTGTCAAAAAGCATGTAACACATGCATGTAAAAGCATGTAACCCAAAGTCAGGCTTGTAGCTACTACTTGTTAAAACTATGTCAGTTGAATCCAACTGACAGTTGTAATCTTATATTTTGCTGTGCCTTCTTTGAATGAGCAATGATTCTTTTCTTCTCCATGAAATGGACTGCTTTTTGAACTTTGAATCCATCTCTTCTGATGTGAGTAGAAAGGTCTTTTTAGAAGTTATCACTGACCATTGAAAAAGATGCAGTCTTTGAATTTTATCCTTCTAGACTGGACAGTGGTAGTGCAAAATAGGTTTCAAAGGCAAAGCTGGCACATATATATCATTCTTAATGAAACTAATGAGAACTGATCTTTTCCGGAAATATAGGTTAACCTCTGTCTTAGTCTTTTGGGGATGCTGTATCGAAATCCTTTAAATCGAGTAATTTATAAGCAATCTGCATTTATTCTTCTCAGTTCTGGAGTCCAGCACAGGATCGTGGCTCCATGGTCGTGGTCCATCCATGCAGATGCAGTGTCTGGGGAGCATTTCCTGCCTCATAGCTGCTGTCTTTTTGCTGTGTCCTCATGTGGCTGTCTCAAGCCTCTTCTTTTTTTTTTCAGTTTTTTGAGAGAGGGTCTTGCTTTGTAGTTCAAACTGGCCCTTAGCCTCTAACTCAGCAGTCCTCCTGCCTCTGCCTCCCAGTGCTGGGATTACAGGCGTGAGCCACCATGCCCAGCATTGTATGTAGTTACTGGGGATTGAACCCAGGACCTTGCACTTAAGACAGATGCGGGAACCACTGAGCTAAATCCCTGGCCCGCCTCAAGCCTTGTCTAGAAGGGCACTGATCCCTGGTAAAATGAGGGTTCTGCCTTTGTGAGCAGATCTGCTCTCTGGTGCTCCATCTGTCAACACCCAAGCAATGGGAATTAAGTTTCTGTGTATGGGTTTTTGGAAAAACAAACTTTCAGACCGCAGCAGGCCCATGTGCATTAGATCTCCCCATCTGAGGGACTGAGTGAGCAGAGCAAACCGCCAGAGGCTGTCCCTTGCAGTAGGACTTTGGCAGTGGCTTGTCTGTCACTGTCTGCTCTGGGGGTACCTGACTCCTGAGACATAGACAAGGAGAAAATAGTGCTTAACAAGTTGAAGGAAAAACAGACTTGGCTTTCTTTTCAACTTCTACCTAGATTTTCTTTTTCTAGTGCCAAGGATTGAACTCAGGGGATCATGAATATTGCAGGCAAGTATTCTACCCCTGAGCTACACCCTCCCAGCCCTTGAATCTAGTTTTATGTAAAAGTCTCACAATCAGACATGTGTATGGTGTGCTAAAATGCTTCACTAACTTTCAACCAAAGCCATAAGTACCTTAGTGTTTCCTAAGGCTGAACCTAGTACCCAAGACTGGGTAATGTATAAAGAAAAATGGCTAATTTTGGTTTACTCTTTTGGAGACTTGGAAGGGTGGCTACTTGAAAGGACCTTATGTTGCTTCAGCTCATGACCAAAAAATGAGAGAAGGAGACACATGGGAAAGAGAGAAGAGGGCCTACACTGAGATCGTTAAGCCATCCCCAACAGAGAGACATGAATGCTTCACGAGTGCGCCACACCCACAGCCCGCCCACCCTCACCTCCAGAACTCACGCACAGAGCAATTAAAATCTCAACACATGAAATTTTTGGAAACATACTAAAACTATAGCAAGAAGTAACATGTTCGAGTACTCAGTAGCATTCTTCTAGTAAATATGTAAGCAGTTCAATATCCCCAAGGGTAAGCTTGTTAGAAATCATTGTGATTCTCTGAAAAGTAGTTAGAGAAGTACAAATAATGAAGAGGATAAAGTTTTTACTATTAACAAGTTAGGCAGTCCAGTTTTGAATGGATAAAACAATTTGGGGCCAAGAGTTCCAGGATAAGAACATTGATAAACTATATCAGACCTCTGCCATGATTATCAGGACACCGTGATTTTGTACTTGGATCTTTAATATATTCCCTGCTATTGGAATACCAACTCCTTATATAGACTATCCACCTGTATTATCTCCCTTACTAGGCAATCCAGGGCAGGGTAAATATGTTTAATCTTATTTTATTTAGAGAAAGACAAGTGCTCTGAAATGTGGAATGACAGAGCCTGTCTCCATAGTGGTACCACCACAGCTCTCTTTCACCAGGATGCTCCTCATTCCATGGACTCATCTGGGACCTCAGCCCTTTGGCTTCCAAAGATGCAGTTGGCAAAACCTATAAACCAATACTAATGGACTCATAGTGGCAGCCAGGGCCCTTCCCAGGTGATGTGTATTTTACCTGAGGCACCCCAGTACCAGTGTTCATTCATGGCAGATATTTCATCCAGGTATGAGAACTGGTTTTGTGCCAGCAAGGCAATGAAACTGAGTTGTGAAGTAAGAAAGGAGAAACACAAAAAAAATTGGTGTTCTAAAATTTTATTAGGTAGCATAAGAACTTGGAGCTAGTTTTGAGAGCCTCATATTTGACTGAACTTTTTAATTTTGTGGCTGGAGCTCACCTTACCTTGGAGCTGGTCCCTGGCTTCTGAGTCTCCTACACCCTGGAGGCTGAGCTCCTCCATATGTTTATTGCCACAACATTCTCTGTGTAAAGATCTGTTTCTGGTTTCTCCTCATGTGCAGGTGGGTTGCAGTGAGGTTGAGATGCTTCAGTGGAAATAGCTCTAGATACCAATCTGAGAGGGTCCAGGATCCCCCACCCTCCCTTACCCCTTAGGAAAGACATAGAGGGGACATAATGAGTGGATAGGGTTATGATAGGCTGACAAGAAAGAAGATCCACATATCATTCTTTGTGTCAGAGAATAGCATGTAGATTCTTTCTGTCTCTCTGTCTCTGTCTCTCTCTCTCTCAATCTCGCTCTCTCTCTTGCAGTACATGGGATCAAACTCAGTCCCTTGTGCTTCTAATATAGGTGCAATACCACTTGAGCTAAATCCCTAGCTGAGATTACCTTTTGGATAATATTTCTTGGAGCACTGTTGGAAATAATATCTTTCTGTTTCTCCTGTTGACTGTGATGTGCTAGAACAGTATTTCATTGATAGCTTTAAGACATCCAGTGGGTGAGTCTTCTAAATCAGAACCATATTGGCTCCTGATGTCTGAAACTTAGGAAGTTGATTCCTCCAGATCTCTTTTCTCACCTGCAAAAACAAGGCTCAAAATATATACCTCTTATATTGATAGATATTGAGAAGTTTATCCACATTAAGAATATAAGGGTAGATTAGCTAACTTGGAGCCTTTCACCTAGTCAGGGCTCAGTCAATAATGAGGTTCTTTCCTCTTCACAGGCTATCAGTGTTAAGTGTAGGAGACAAGCCGTACCGCTTTTGGCAGCTGGCGAGGACTGTGCTCACTGTTGAGAAGCTTGTCTCTGGAATTTGGGTCACTGGTGACTGCCCAAAGACCTGCATCCCCATAGGGGAGGGGATGATGGTACCACGGTCCACACTTCCCAGTACATTCCCATCTACATTCCTGCATAGCCTTTGAACATGTGCTAGCTGTCAAGAGAATGAAAGGACAGAGGAACTTAGGACAGAACGCACTGAGTCTAGGCATATATGTTAAAAAGTGAGGACATTTATTAGCCAAGGACAAGTGCATACTGCTAGGTAATCAGAAGTTCTCAGTGAGCTGGTCCAGCAGAGAGTGATAGCGAATTTTCCTGGATATTCTTTTCTGGCTAGGCTTGTGTAATCCTGTAGTAGTGCAATCACATGGACAAACTGGCTTATTAACCTTCTCTCTGCTATGTAGCAGAGGAGGCAGAAGTAATTGTTTTGTGTTCTGTTTAATTAAAAGTTTATTGAGTAAGCAGCCACTGTGAGGGAGAGAATCTGAATTTGATTTTTGGAGCTTGTTTGAAGCCTAAAATATCAAAGAAGGATGGAAGTTGCATTATCTCAGGCCTTTGTAAACAAAGAGCATCCTTTTAAAAAGCTAAATGTAGTTTCGGAGTGAATTAAAGAGACAACTCTAGGGCCGGGGAGTTAGCTCAGTGGTTCCGGCACCTGTCTTGCAAGCGCAAGGGCCGGGGTTCGATTCCCCGGTAACCACATAACAATACTGGGTGTGGAGACCCACACCCAGCAGCAACCAGTACCACATACCACAGTGCCGGGCGTGGTGGCTCACGCCTGTAATCCCAGCACTCGGGAGGCAGAGGCAGGAGGATTGT
>PVIR01028479.1:0-21942 GCA_004026965.1 Petromus typicus | reverse complement strand
GTGGAACAGAGGTGAGAAATGGGTGGGGAAGGCCTTCCGGGATGGTGGCCTAGAGGGGTGAAGCTAAACAAAATTCTGCCTCTCTGAGACAGAAGAAGCAGTCTAGGAGAGCTGCTCTGGAAGGCAAGAGACAGCTGCTTGGCGAGGAGAAGAGGGGAGGCCAAGCCTAAGAGGCATGTCAAAGTGTGCATTCATGTGCCTCAGAGACAGATGGTATTGAGCTCTGCCGCATGGGACAGCGACTGTAGGTAATGGCTGGTGTGGCGTCAGTGCCAATGAATCACTGTCACTAGGAAAGAAGGTCTCTAATACTCTCGTCATGGGAGATGTCAAATGTCTGAGGCGACAGACAAGTTGGTTAACTTGATTTGACCATTCACAGTTTTTAAGAAATATGGTGTCATTTTGTGCCCTGTAAATATGTACAACTATAATTTGTCAATATATTAAGAAACAGAAAATGTTAAAAAATGGAGAAAGAGAGAGAAAGAAAGAAAGAGGAAAGGTGTAAGTAAGGAAAGAAGAAAGGAGAGCTGAGACACCTGTGGGAGAAGAGAAAGAACAAAGCAGCTGAGTCTTTGCACAGATTTATCCCAGTCTGAATCCCCAGTCAGAGGCCTTTTTGCGCTGGGCATGGCAGTGCGTACATCTGCTTCCAGCTCTAAGGAGGTTGCGGCAGAACAAGCACTGTGAGTCCGAGGGCAACCTGGGCTGAACGGTGAATTTAAAGCCACTTTGGGATACATAGTGAAATCCTGTCTCAAAAAACCAAAAAAAGAATATATATATAAAAAGGAAGGGGGCCTTTTGTAGACAGATGACAAAATAGTAGTTCTTCAGGGGCTGGGAAGTTAGCTCAGTGGTTCCGGCGCCTGTCTTGCAAGCACAAGGGCCTGGGTTTGATTCCCCGGTAACCACATAACAATACTGGGTGTGGAGACTCACACCCAGCAGCAACCAGCACCACATACCACAGTGCCGGGCGTGGTGGCTCATGCCTGTAATCCCAGCACAGGAGGCAGAGGCAGGAGGATTGCTGTGATGTGAGTTTGAGGCTGAGCTCAGGGCCAGCCTGAACCACAAAGCGAGACCCTGTCTCAAAAAACCTAAAAAAAAAAAAAAAAAAGGTAGTTCTTCAGATACCGATTCGTAGATGAGAAGAGCATTTAGGAGGAAACTTTTTAAAGCTGGTCTTCACTCATGAAGACATATTTCCTGACAAACAGAAATAACTTGCTTTGCTGGCAAAACAAGAGAAATGGAGCTCGAAGCCAAGCAATGAAATAAAAGTACAGCTTTTGCAAAAGAATCTTGTGGATACATGTCGGGCCCCACTCATGCTTTGGGTGCCTAGAACAAAAGGTGCAAGTGAGATGACCCACCACTGGCTCCTTAGCAGGAAAGCGCTAAGCAAAGCTGGCAACTCCAGCTCAGAAAAAGAACTGGCTCAGCCAGCTCGCCCTCGAGTGGATTGAGAAGAGACCTGGGAGCCACAGCGCGGAGAACAAAATAGAATGAGACCGCAGCTGCCGACCGGAAAGCAGCTTCCCTCTTTGCCTCATCCACGCTCCCTCTTACCCAAAGCAGGGTTTGTTGAACTCATAGAAAAACCACAAACATTATGAACCTGGTCGCTACAATCAAATAGCTTTGAGCGGGTCCAGCAGTCCCAAAGGAAATTTCCAGACAGTCCAGATTTTAAAACCTGGCTACAATCCCTTCATTATCAGACATGTATTAGAATGTCTGGTGCAACACTATTTATAATCCAAGATAAGACAGACCCAAAAGCCTACCTGTTGTAGAATGGATAAAGAAATTTTGGTATATCCACATATGGAATATTACACAGCAGTGAAGATGCACAGACTAGAGGCACACGCAACAATATGGAAGAATCCCATGAATAGAATGTTGAGCTGAGGAGCCAGGCACAGGAGCACACACTGTGTTTCCATGGAGATGAAGGAAATATAAGTAGCACAACAAGTCAAAGTCATATACAAACCAGTCAGTAATTACCCTCAGGAAGCAAGATTTATATAGACTGAAGACATCTTAAGGGGAGTATCTGATAAGGTGGTGGTAAGGTTCATTTCTAATGTGGACGCTCCTGCTCTTCTGTGCTCAATTTATAAAGTCCAGTGAGATACACACTAATGATCTGTCCTCTTATATAAGTGAGTGGTGCTATAGTTTGGTATTTTCTTCAAACATTCATGTGCTGGAAACTGAATCCTCAAATTTACATGTTAATTGTATTTGGAAGTGCAGCACTAAATATGGGAGAAAATTAGGATTAGGTGAGACCACGAAGGTGAAGCTTCCAGGATGACACCAGTGGTTTCACAAGAAAAAGAGAGACTCCAGTCTGCCCTCCTGGTTTGTGTGGTCGCGTGACACCTCCGCCATTTTGGATACTGGTGGAGAACTCTCCTTCCCAG
Source organism: Petromus typicus (assembly GCA_004026965.1). Taxonomy (NCBI): domain Eukaryota; kingdom Metazoa; phylum Chordata; class Mammalia; order Rodentia; family Petromuridae; genus Petromus; species Petromus typicus. Next base: position 19,498 of record PVIR01028479.1, on the reverse strand, counting down.
TGTCCCATGCTCGGACTTCCTCACTTCCAGAACCAGGTGCCACAAGGTTGCAGAAGTGAAAATAGATTAGCACAAAGATGGAAAAATGGGTTAGAGTTACCTCAACTGTTTTGTAAGATGAATGCAAGAAAGGTAGCTGAAGTAATTTCATCTGTTTTCTCACCCACTGGAGGGAAGAGATGAAGAGGGTCACATGTATCTTGTTCCCTTAGGGAAAGAGTCTGCCAGGTTGCAGCTGAGACTAGAGGGAGATAAAGCCCAAGAGGACGAGGTGAGCGAAGAGGCTGAGGGGGGTCAAAGACATCCAGGCTTAAGGAAGAGGGAAGAAGGCAGAGGGCAGGCAACTTGAGTTTGGCATGGTTGACACACACCATGTGGAGCCTCCTGAAATGGGGGCCACTGCATTAGGTGGGGCCCCGATAGAAACGTGAAGCAAACAGGAAGCCACAGAGGGTTGTTTGGGGTTTCATTTTTGGCTTTTGTTCTAGCAATGTTTTTCTTCATATCAATAAATAATCTTTTGAGTAAGAAATTTACATCAGACTCCCAAAGTCTGTCACCATTACTCTGTTGAAATTTCTACTTCTTGTCTCAGTTTGAGGAACTAAGGAAACCCTCTTCCCCCACTCCCCAAACACATAACACAGTGAGCTTCTCGAGACTCCAGAAATGTTTTAAATAAGTATGGGCAAATTTTTAATGTATTCTTTTTCTGCCTTTTACACAAAACAGCATATGTTCCGTAATCAGTATTTTGTCATGCTGCCCACCCACTGTTCCTTTAACTTTCCCGACCATTTACCCTGATGGCAGCCATGTTTCCATCTAAAATGTGGATTCTACCTCTTCAGTGTCCATCGAGGCCCTGGTGTTCCCTACTTCTATAGCTTGCACATTGTCCGGGATAAATCACTCCTATTGACCACACGTAAATGAGAAAATTACACAATAGTACTGGCCTGGCTCACGTTGAATCCATTCCTAAGACCCTCCAGTGTACTCTCAGAGGTGCCCATCACCACATGAATCTACCCAGTCTTCCTTTCTCCTCAGCGTCTACCTCGTACCTCCTCTTATTCTCTGGAACCTTCAGTGCCTCATTTTTCTCCAATTTCATTCCCCACTGAGGACTGTTTCCTACTTCACAGAGACATTCAGAAGAAAATGTCCATGACTTAATGCTTCTCAACTCTCTACCTACATACACAGACCTATACCGCTTTCTCTGCCCCTTCCTGTGGTCATGAGTAACTGCTTGTGTCCTAGTCAGAGGCTCTTTACTCATGGCCTGCTGGGCAGGTACGCCTCCCCTATTTTATCCTTCCTGTCCTATCCCAACTACACTGCAGTATTTCCAGTAGCCAACACATGTTATTTCTTCCACTTTAATAAAAACACCTCCCTTGATCTTATTTTTCTCTCCAGCTATGACCTATGGCTCTCTCTAGCAAAAGTCTTTAAAAGAATAATCTCTGTACACTCTAACTTCAACTCATGTCTCTTCCCATTTCTCTTGAATCTACTTCCAAGTAAACCTATGTCCTTCCATCATCCATAAAGCTTCCTTATCAAGATCACTATGACCTTCATGTTACTGAACCCAGTGGATAATTCTGGGCCCTCATCTTGTTAACTCACCACAGCATTGACCCAGTTGATCATTTCCTCCTCCATGAAACACTTTCTTTTCTTCTGAGACACATAATCGTTTATTTTCCTTCCACTTCAGGGATCTATCTTTCTCAGTCTCCATGGCCAGTTTCTCTTCTGCTTGTTCTATGTGAGCACTGAGCTCCTGCTTTTCCTCTGGACTCCGTACGTAACATCCAACTGCTTCTTCAACATTCCCTCGGATGACAGACAAACTCCCCAAACTTACTAGACAAAAGGATGAGCTCTAAGCTTCCTCCTTCCCTCTCCCTCTCCTACTTCTCCCAGAATTTCCCCAACACAGCCAATCAAGCCATATTCTCCTTGTTTCCCAGGCCAGAAGGCCTGGCATCACCTTGGTCCCAGCCCCTGTCATCTCTCGTCTCAGAACTACAATAATTCCCATAGTAATTCCCAATAAAGCTCTTCAAACTGAAAATCCTGAGGTGTCTGTCTTCTAAAGCAGTAAGAAAAGATGGTAGCAGCAGTAATATGTGTAAATTTTTTTCTTTTTTCTTGTCTAGGCCTTTCAACACATATCCCCCTGCATCTATCTCCCATGCTATAAAGGAGAAATCTTTCTGAAAGGTAATGGAAGAAAAATTCTGAGATGTCCTATATTTAACTCTGGAAGTGGGAGGCAGGGTAGTAGGATGGATAAGGGAGATTAATTACTTAATACCTATTGTTCTAAACCATTAAAACATTGTTCCCTTTATGCAAATTCACATTAAAACCTAAATTTAAGGCCCCTAGCAGCTGAGCCTGTTTACATACTCCTGGACTATTAACTCCAGTCAATCCAGAAGCAATAAATACTCCTCTTTTGGACTTCCCTCCTGGTCCCAGACGTTCTCCTCTTACATCTTCTTATCCTTCTCATCTACAGCCAAGGGAAGTTCACTGTAGCAATTCACACTTTCCTTCTCCAATTTTTCACGCTAAAAATTCTCTCAGCACCCAAGTCTAGTGGGCATTTTTCTCTCTGCTCTTTTGCATTGCTGCCCAAAGTGTGGAATTTGTCCCTGGTCCTCCTCTTCTTAGCATCTGGGATGGCTCAACCAACCCATTTCTTTCAGAGAAGCCTCAGCCTAAAGAGTTTCACTGTGACAAGGGCAAGTTGCAGTCATAAACATCCAGGTACGTCCCATGGTGATATCTTATAGCCCAGAGGATAAGTCCTAAGCTTCTTGTAGTGTACAGGGCTTTGTCAGTCCAGTTCCCTGCCTGGCCCTACAGGTCCCCTCCCAAGTCTACCCAACACCGTCTCATGTCATGAACCACCTAGAGGTGCCCACCAGGAAGTTCTAAGCAGAATCTGAAGACAAGGAGGAGGCACAAATGTCCATGGAGAGATAACATGCTCTTAGAAGGAAATGCATTCATGAGACTTAGGGGTGTGAAGCAAGCAGAAAGCTGAGTACAATCAGCAGACAGACTCCGAGGATCATCGAAGGCTGTGACCATTGCAGAAGCAAAACCCTGATGGTTCCAGTGGCCATGAAAAGGGTGGTGTTACTGTCCTTTTCAATCATAGACAGGACTGTGGAACAACCTATAGAATAACATTACGGTTCCACCTGTGGATTTATTTTGCTTGGGTAGTATAAGAGACTCATCTTTTAATATTATTCAGACTTAAATCATGAAAGCATACAAATATACTATGTGTTATCATATTAGCAGTGGTATATTATTTTTGTAATTTGCCAAGCTTTCATCTAAGAAAACTCCTAAAATCTTCTTTTAAATCTGAGATTATATGCCAAAAATTCTACTTTGAAAATGAGCCCTAAATCAAAAGAGGTAGCAAAACACCATCACAGACACTGATGAGCCAAGCAGGAGTTTTAACCTAGGCCAGAAAAGGTACTTTATAGATGACACAAGGAGAAGAAAGAAAGACCCATCTGGGAACATCTGTCAGACATGTGTAGTCATCCTCAGTACAGTGGAGGGGAGCTGGTAAACCAAGGCAAATACACAGAACTGAAAACCACCCCCCTCTGAGCCCAGGTGTCAGGAAAGTCTGTGTTCCCTGCAAATGACAGAAAATCTGGAAACATTGTCCTTAATAAAAGAAACCTAGAGCAATCCACATGGGTTCCATGGCTGCCAGAAAACTGGCTAATCCTACACCTTGGCTCCTGCTGACTTTCCAGCTCATGTGACTCCAAACTCATGATACAACTTGGCAGTCAGAGCTCTGGCCTTCAACTCTGTGTTTCAGGTAACAAACTACAGAAAGAGGAGGTTCCTGTAAGGACACTTTTTGGAAGTCATAATCAACAATTCTACTTATATCCCATTGGTCAGAACTTAACTGCATGAGGTAAATGCAAAGCAGGATGGGAAATGTAATTTTTCTGGGAAGCCATGTGTCCAGCTGAGAGTTTTATTAATAAGCATGAAAGGAGAAATAGATGCTGGTGGACAACTAATGATCTTTGTCAAACCAGACATATAACCTGTGGAGGCAAGAAAAAGGTGTATTATTAACTAGTAGGATTTTGTACTCCTGTAAGTATTTTCCCCGAATGCATCTCTCTTCTGGTCCCAACCCTTGCTTTCTCCCATGCTCCCTTCTTGCCTATTCCCCATTTCCATGCTCCATCCCACCATCTTCCAACTAACCCCCCCCACCACGTTCAAGCCCCAACTGATGTGCTATATCCACTATGAAGCTAGTCCTGACCCTTCCCACAGGGAAAGAACTTTCCCCACGAAACTTCACGGATAGTGTCTCGAGGGGCTGCCCTTTCATGCTGATATCATGCTGTCCCAGTCGTGCATACAGTCGGGTCCGGGGGTGTAAGTAACCCACGGGTCAGAGAGAACCTCACCACCTCTTTTCAGGGAGCACTGTGTAGAGGAATGCACTTACTATCAGTAAGACCTGTGAAGCCTGCTGACTTCTTAGGAAAAGAAAAGGCCTCTGTGAAGGAAAGAAAAACAATGTGTCTATATTCTTTTAGGGAAGTATGAGTGCCCCGGGCAAAATTTCCTGTAAAAGCATCTCAGAGAATATGCTCTTTGCTGATGTTGCAATCCTTCTTAGAGGCCTAACTTGGCACGGTCTGCTTTGCTGAGCAAACATTAGTTACTTTTCATTTGCCAGCTCTTCCTAAAGCTCTTTCTAACAAAAAAAAAGGAAAACGAAATGACTAAAATGAAAGCCAACAGCAATAATATGAGCTAACATGTAACACAGCTCATTCTGTGCCCAGCACAGGACTAAACACTTCACAAACATGATCTCACTCACCCATCTTTCGACAACCCTGTGAGGCTCAGTTATACTGAAAGGATGAAGGACTGAGGAACTTTTTTGGGTAAACAGCAAGGCTGGAATACTTCTTGTTCATTTGGCTCGATGAATATGAGCAACACTTCTTCCATAAAACTTTAAATCATCTTTATCATTAATAAGAGGCCCCTTTGGTAGACAGACATTGATGTTCCCCTTATTTTATAGGTGCAATGGAAACTATCATTTCCAAAACCATTCCTAACTCACTGCTGGATAGAGATAACATTCCAATTACCTGTCCATTGCTAACTTTGTACAGCCTAGAGTTGTGTATGAGTAGTATCTCTAATAGGTGTCAATTCCTATTTAGCGTTTTAGTTCCATTCTTTGTTACAGGGACCAAATAGCCAACATGTACAACTTAAAGAAGGAGAGGTTGATTTTGGCTCATATTTTTAGCCCATTGTCTGCTGGCTCCAACAGGAAAGCCTGGCAGAGGGGCATGGTGCAGAGCTGCCGGAAGGCAGGAGGCTCCTAGGGGACATCCAGATAAACATCACTGTGGAATTATCTTTTGATAAAGCTACAAGTTGAGGAATTCATCTGTAGTCATCAGGGGATATTTTTTTCTCTTGTGTGCTGGACCTCACATGTGCTAGGCAAGAGCTCTACCACCGAATACCTCCAACCCCTGGATAACTTTTCTTGAAAACAACTGGCATAAATCTTGTGAGCTTCTGGTCAATAATGGAAATTTCAATATCAACATACAAATCTATCTTATCTCTCTGCTAGGTAAGAAAGCTAATTTAATTGTGTATTATTTTGGTACATCAATTGTATTAGATTTGTCATCCCAGGTTTAATGACCTCAAAAATATTTGCATATGTTGATCATGCCTTAGATTCCTAGGCCCTATGAAACTAGGACCTATGCATGTAAAGTATTGGGTTTCATAATTTGGATTTTCCCCCTCTTTGGTTTGCAGGAACCAGCACAGGAATACTCCAACATTTTCTGTTGCTGAAGCCAAATGCCCTTGTTAGATCACTTTTGATAGGGGGGTTTGATAGAGAACTGTAAGTTGTTAATTCCTCCTCACACTTCTTAAATCTTATCTAGAAATGTCTTATCTAATCGTTAGTTTCTCCCAACTCTCAAAATTACAAACAACTTTCTCAACCCCGGCTTCCTCCTTAGCCACACATTTTGACAGGGTGGCTCACGTGCCCCTTCCCTTCCCTCACTGCTCGGTCACCACTTTCTGGCTTCCTCCTTCCACCAAGCCACAAAAGCCCACAAAACTGGGGTCTTCCCTATCCCCACGACACCCCAAAGCGAAAAGAAATTTCCCATTTCTTATTTTGCTGCCCACCGGGGCTGCAATGACAACACTGGTTGGCTGTCCAGTGTACTTCACAGCTTTCGCGTTTCCTCAGAGCTGTGGACTTAAATCCAAGTTATGCATGGACCTCTCGGTCTCGATTTCCCATAGCTTCTCACACTCCACACATTCAAAACAGAACTTGGCATCTTCCAGCTAAATCCACCCTCTTCGTTTGATCCACTCTACTTAATGCTTACCCAGCCACTGGAACCAAAAACCTGAGCCTCACTTTAGGTCCCTTTTGATCGTAAGAGGTAAATCCACTTAGCTCATAGGTATTCATCCATCCAATCCTTCGTCTGCACCCTTGCATTGCCTGAATATGTGTAGCAAGAATCTGACCACGCATGTCACGTCCCTGCTTAAAAGTCTTCAGCACGTCTCCCGTTCATGCATTCAGGATTAAAGGCTCAGTTGTTTAAGGTTCTTTGAAAAGAGCCCTCTAATTTTTCTAGTTTCAAACTGGAGGCTAAAAGCAATAGTCTTCAATTTTCTCTTATTTTTTAAGGGCAGGACCCCAGAACTGAGCTAATCATAGCATTGTAAGAGGAATATCGGCTTTTTCTATTTAGATTTCTGAAGACTGAAAATATGCACAGTAAGTACTAAAATGGACAAAAATCAACTTGCTCTGGGTTTCAAAGAAAAAAAAAAAAAAGGTACCTTGTGCCTCCCCGTCGGGGAATCGAACCCCGGTCTCCCGCGTGACAGGCGGGGATACTCACCACTATACTAACGAGGAACTGCACGTCAATGGCTTCCTGTTAGATCTTTTATCATATTGGATCCTGCCTCGCGCTACTACCAATCAACCTGTCACTCTATTACTATCGCGGTTTCCGCTGAAGTTACTGGGACTAACGTACAAGCGTTCAGTTTGCCGCCTTGCTCTGTCTCATCCCCCATAGCCCACCCTCTAAACAGGACCCACTCTTTCCCCCTCCGAGAACCCTCCCAGTCCACCCCCCCCCGTACTCCCAGGGGGCCTCGCGCGCCTGCTCGCGCTGCATCACGGGTCTAGTGGTTCCGCCCCAGCGCCATCTGCGGTCCTCTGACACTGAGGAACTCTCTTTCCCGAAGTGCACCGCGAGTCCTCCTCTCCCAGCCTCTCCTCAGCTCCATGCTAGAGCTCAGTCGGAATCTGGCTGCTGGGGTGCTGGTGCAGGTCAGCTTGCTGGTGCAGGTCACCAAGTCTGCCGGAGCCATGCCGGAGGTGGAGGATCCCTGTTCTTTAGCTTCCCCGGCTTCGGTCTGCAGGACCAAGCACCTGCACCTGCAATGCAGCGTGGACTTTACTCGCCGGGTGCTGACCGGGACCGCCGCGCTCACCGTCCAGTCTCAGGAGGACAATCTGCGCAGCCTGGTACGAGGCGCGGGTCGGAGCCCGCTTCTCCCTGGCCACACCCTCTACCCCTCGCCCGGCGGCGGGACCCCTGGCTGCCCCGTGCTGTCCTCATCCAGCCGCGCGCCGGGTCTGCCCCGCATGAGCCCCCTCTTGTTCCGCATGTCCTTCCTCAGCCTACTTGTTCCCAGCGTCCCGCCTTCACCCCGATTTGTGCCTCAGCGCCCGTACCTTTCCTCGGGCGCACAGTGCCCACGCCCCTCCCGCAGGGTCCCCTGCCCGGTTCCGGGGTCCGTTCCGACGCCCCGTCCGTGACTCGCTCTTCATGTCTCATTTTTACCAGCCTCACCCCCGCACACAGACGCGCGCGACGCGCTTGCCCGACAGTGAATCCCTGGGCCCCTCTCCGGCCCCACTTTGTCCAGTCCTCTCCCTCGTACACCTCCGATCCCACACGCTATTGATTCCTATTTCCACTCTTCCGGACATCTTCATTCCTACCCGCCCGACTTGCCTGCAGATCACCGCCGATTGCCCAGTAAGACGAGGCCTTTATGGTTCCCGAGGCCTTTAGGACTTCCAGCCCTGCCTCTTCCCTCGGCCCTGCTTTGAAACTTCCAGTCTCTGCTTTCTGTTTCTCTTCGAGCCACTTTGTGACTTGGCTGCATATCACCCTTATTTTCTAGTGGTTTAAGGATGATTGGGACATTGAGACTTTCTAAGGATGACTCAGTAAGGGCTCAAAGAGTAATTACTGCACTTCCTAGAAAATACGTAATTCTGTAAACTATTAGAAGAAAGATATGTAGACTCATAGAATATTATTCGGTGATTTTTATTTGGCCCATATAACCTGTATTGAATGTTCTTGCACGTATTGTTTAGGACTATACCTTTCATTTGAAGAGTCTTGCAGAGCAGGGTTTTAGAAATAAAAGGGACATGAATAAAGCCAGCCAGATTCTCCCTCCTAGCTGGAGTGGGATGCATGGTGTGCTGTATTTTGCAGTATTGAATGGTGACGCCTACTGAAACGCAGTAGGAAGCAATCAGATCGGATACTGAGAAGGGAAATTAGTGGAGCAAGCAATTGAGCAAGAACATAAGATAAATTGGATTTTTGCCTCTTCCCTGCTTGTATGATAGATCTCTATTTTGAGTTCATTAATATGAATTAATAAAGCACTTAACTTTCTTACTGTTTTACCAAAAATGCTATAAGGAAAAAAAAAAAAGTATTTTAAACATGAAAGTAACCATTTCCTTGTGTATTGCACTTTGGTCTTGCAATACCACCCAGTTCTTATTGCAGTGGTGCCTTTACCCACAGTATGGAAAGTAAGTCCCCTTTCTATGAATTCTCCCCTCTCATTTAAAGAAAATAAATTATGCTAGCCTATCATGGCCTAATGTGACCTTACACTACCTTCTGTTTCATAAAAATAAAAAGCTTAAATTTTGAAAAGAACAGCTCCTCTAAAACCTTGCCTGCTGTTTTTATATTCCCTAAATCTAGAGAAAAGTAGGTTTTAAAAATTGCTATTTCTGATCAGCTTGTCTGTTTAGTAAATATATAGGGCTCATAGTGTTAAATTTGTAAAAGGAAGATTGTTTATCCTTTTTCACTTGTAGTTACCCTGAAGTTGTTTGTTTCCCCACTAGATTAAGAACTTTTGAAGGTAGGACTGCATTTCCTATTTTTTATGTGTCACCTTCCTCATGTGGCACTGGGCATGCAGAGAAAGACTCAAAAGTCTGCTCATTCATTCAGTTAGAGAGCAACAGTTGAACTTGATGCAGACTCCCTTAAGAATAGTTAGTGTCTTAAAAGTGAGATGAATCACACCACACTGAAGCAAGACAGAGAAGACCAGTGCCGGTGCTGGGTGAGGACAGCATCTCTTTTTTGCCCCATTTGTGGCGTCCCATAACATTGGGAAAGCCAAAGGAACTTGTAAAAGCACTAATTCACAGCTTTCTATAGTCCTGTCTGAGTTTCGATTTGCATACACTGTTTGGTATTCAAAATACTATGTGGTAACTTTCAAGCATTTCTTTTATTGAAACAAGATGTTCCTCAGAGGGCTTGGAGAAGGCTGACCAACATGGCCAGGGTCTTACACTAGTAAGTGACAGAAGCCAGGGATTGAACCTAGGCCTTCACCAAGTTAATGGCAAAATGATAATCACACCAAGGTATTACTTTGGATTTGCTTTTAACAGATAAGCCTATGGGTTGGGTTTTGTTTTGATCACAGCAATTTATAGGTAAAAAGTAGAAACCATCGAGACATCATAATGAGGCATAAAGCTTTCTTTGTTCACTTTGTTCCAAAGGAATTTGAGACTATTTAAAATAACATGTACTGTAATAAGTTAAAAGTGATTGAAGAATTTGGAGGAAGGGAGAATGAAGAGGAGAAACACGACACTGAATAAAGCCCTACACACGTAAGAGTTGGGTCACAAAGTTGACTTCCTAGAAGCCTATGCAAAAGGTAATACTTCATGGTAACTGAAGTAAAGCCTTTTAAAAAACATTTCTGATGTGTTGTTGAAAGAGGAGCCTGGAAAATAGAGTAAGCTATATCCTCAATAATTTTCTACTGTAAATAGGGCTGTTTCTTAACACTATCAGTGTCTTCGTCTTACATATAGTTGGTGCATAGCAGATGTTTATTGAAAGTACTAATTCTAGCTTGTTAATTATCTGACTTTATAACAGCTTTGATTAATTATTTAATAACATTTATTAGGGAAATTTGAAGGGGACTGTCTTATATAATTTGGAAGTGAAGATAGAGGCTTAGGCTTAGGCATACAGAGAAAAATGACATTTTCTATCCCTTTTGGACCAAACTTGCTTCATACATTAATAGATATCTACTGTTTTTCAGGTCTGCTAAACCCCGGAAATGGGAAACTTAAAGGAACATTCTCTATTATAGTACCCTCAGTCTAGGAGAGAAAATAAATCTTTGTATTGCCATATAAGAAGCACCTTAAGGGACTGCAGGGCCAACCACCATAACAAATACAAGGGATATGAGAAAAGTTTCACAGAAGAGTCATTACTGTAACCAGTTTCTCTCATTCAAAACAGACCTGAAAGCTTTAAGCAGTAGAGAAAGTAGACTGTGTTCCTCTGGGAAATGACACAGTCAGTTCATTTTGATGGTTATAAGATCTTGAATAAGCATGGGTTGTTATAAACATAGACACTGAAGTTCTATTATTATATCAGATATCTAGATATACTAGAATATAAAAGGACAAAAGATAACTATGATTCTTAAGATATAAAATATGTATTTCAGATACATGGGTATAGGAAGATTAGACTAGTTCTATTTAGAGATATCTAAACAGGAAATAAAAGAAGCAAAAAGAAAATATGAGGACAGTATGGGGAATAATTCCTTCCTATGGACTGAGGGGGACTAGGAAGATTGTGGATTGAGTTTTTAAACCTTAGGTACCTTGAGGAGGTTCAGTAATAGAATTAAGAAACAGGAGAGAAGTAATTTAGGGGAGGTTTTGGTGGCTTCATTGTTAGTCTGAGAGAAATTATTGGCTGGAACATAGAGACATGTTCATACATAGGAATGAGAAGGTGAAAGAAGAAGCCCCCCAAGGATACATACCATTTGTGTGGAAAGGCAGAGAAGCCAAAGATAGAATTAGCTAAGCAGCGTGATCCACAGAGCTATCAGTAGACATAGGTCATAGTGTTTGGAAGGAGGAGATCATGTGGACCAGGTGGACTGGCTTTTCAGTAACAAGGAGCTACAGGCCAGACTGAAGACGGCGAAGAGAAGAATGGCTGGTGAGGAAGAAGCAGCAGCCACAGATTGCCCTGGGAGTATAAGAAAGGAAGGAAGGAAAATAGAATAGTTAGTAGGCAGAAGAGTCTGTTGAACACTAAAAATAATGTGGGAGGCTTTTAAGGTTGTTTGGAAACAATTTGGTGGCACAGGAAGGCTGGAGCTTCTAGAACAGGTTAGTTAAGGGGTCGTGAAGGGTCTGGTTTCTAAGCTCAGGACCACTCTGCTGAAAAGTACTTGAATTCTTGATGCCCCTCTTTGTTGGCTGGTGGAGTCGTCCTTCATTAGCCATGTCATGTCAAGCACATTCAGTGTCCTAGTCTTCTACAGGATCGCTGTGCCAAGGCCCTATGCATCTGAAAATTATCCACCTAACAAGTACCAATAGTTGTTTTAATTTTTAGATTTATAAAGTACACTATATGAGTATGCTATATGTAAAAGTGTAGTATAAGGGTTGGACTATAAATTCTAAAAACTATAGGGGAAAAAATAAAAAAGGCATTTAAAGTTTTTTGTAATAGAGAAGTTAAGTTTTAGGGGACAGAATTAAAGGCATTTTAACTTTAGAGCCCCCAAATTTGTGTGACTATCCCAGAATTATCTAACAGGATAAATGCAAATGTTAGAATCCCAAGATTTTCGGATGCATAGGGTCTTGAGTGACAAACTCTGGACTAACTTCTGCCTTTTTCACTTCTTATAATGTCATTCTATTTTAGCCTTTCTAAGGAACTAGTCCTATTATCATCATAATTAATCTATGTCAAATACTATTTTTTTCTGATATATACACTATTATATTTATTTACAAATTTATTTATTTAAAAATTTAATTTTAGGTTTTGGATACAAAAGACCTCACGATAGAGAAAGTGGTGATTAATGGACAAGAAGTCAAGTATACTCTTGGAGAAACACAAAGTTACAAAGGCACGCCGCTGGAAATCTCTCTTCCTATAGCTCTGAGCAAGTATGAGTGCTATCTTCTATTGTCTTGTATAGCTGAATGATAAGGAAATATATTTGAAAATAATTTAGACAGCCTTCTTTCTGTGTTTGTGTATATGTATTAATTGGCTTACTGACTAATCCATTCAGATTTAAGTTTATAGTGAAAATTATGTTTTTAAAATACTAAACAATTTTATTGCCTAAAACACTACGTTAGTGATAGAGCACTTACCTAGCATGCACGAGGCCCTGGGTGTGAACCCTGGCTCCACAAAATAAACAAAGAATAAGCCAGTTGTTGTGTGGATGCCTTTAATTCTAACACTTGGGAGGCTGAGGTAGGAGGATGCTGAGTTTGAGTATAGCCCGTGCTACATATTGCATTCAAGGGCAGCCTGGACAGCACTGTAAGACATTACCTCAAAAAACAACCATTCAAGAGTAGAACTGGGAGTTCCGGCAGTTTAGCTCAGTGGTTCCAGCGCCTGTCTTGTAAGCTCAAGGACCTGGGTTCGATCCCCGGTAACCACATACCTATACTGTGCCTGGAGACTCACGTCCCAGCAGCAACCATACCACATACCACAGTGCCGGGTGTGGTGGCTCACGTCTGTAATCCCAGCACTCGGGAGGCAGAGGCAGGAGGATTGCTGTGATGTGAGTTGGAGACTGAGCTCAGGGTCAACCTGAACCACAAAGCGAGACCCTGTCTCAAAAAAAAAAAAAAAAAAAAAAAAACTAAAAAAAAGAATAGAACTGAGAAACTGTCTTTAGTTACTCAGAATCTTACCAGTATCTGGAGTGATGATGGGCACATTGTTGAAAGGAGACACTTCAGAATGATCTGGGAAGCCCTGACAGGCTGTGCACTCTTCACCTTTTTTTTTAGGTTTTTTTGAGACAGGGTCTCGCATTGTGGTTCAGGCTGGCCCTGAGCTCAGCCTCAAACTCACATCACAATCCTCCTGCCTCTGCCTCCCGAGTGCTGGGATTACAGGCGTGAGCCACCACGCCCGGCACTGTGGTACGTGCTACTGGTTGCTGCTGGGCGTGAGTCTCCACACCCAGTATGGTATGTGGTGACCGGGGATCGAACCCGGGCCCTTGCGCTTGCAAGACAGGCACCGGAACCACTGAACTAACTCCCCGGCCCCTATGCACTCTTCACTTTTGCCAAGAGGCCAGCTGTTGTGAGGAAGGGGGGTCACAGTTATAACAACACTGAGGGCCAGGGATTTAGCTCAGGGGTTCTGGCACCTGCCTTGCAAGTACAAGGTCTGGGGATTGATCCCCAGTAACCACATACACCAATGCAGGTGTGGTGACTCTTACCCACCAGCTATCAGTACCACACCTGTAATCCCAGCACTCAGGCAGCCGAGGCTGGATTAGAGACGAGTTCAGGACCAGCCTAAACTACAAAGCGAGACCCCATCTCAAAAAAAACACAAATAAGTAAGTAAGTAAATAAATAAATAAAACACCAAGTATAGAACTGTTAACTGTGTACCAACCTCGCTGTAAGTGCATTAGGTGTATTTTTGAGTCCTTGCAATAACCCCAGGTAGTGTAATCTGCACTTCACAGATGTGGAAAGGAAATCTCAGATAAATAAACTTACTCAAGAAAATAATAGCCATAGTTTTCATAAAGGGAGCATGCCTCAAACCTGATACATTCAGGAGAGAGAAGGGAATCGAAACTTTTGGCCTAGGACAGAAGTGATCTGCTCCTTTTTGTGACTTCTCTTCCCCATCAAGAAAGCATAAGGAAACTCCAAAGGAGCGCTTGTGGGGAGGACATCAGTAACTCCACGTTACAGATGAAGAAATCTGGCCAAGTTTGTATTACCCAGAAGTGGGGGTTAGGATTCAAAGCTGGCAGGTGTGCGGATCATGAGAGCTCTCACTGTTTGCCATTATTAATGCTTCTGTAACTAGCTATGGTAAAGGGCCAGCTTTTGTTTTCTCCAGTCTGTCCTAGACTGACATTTTTTTAAAATGCAATACACATGAATTTTAGGAAGGAAAAATCCAGGCACTCATTTTTTTTTTTTTTATACAGGATCTTGATTTACAATTCAGGCTGTCCCTAAACTCACTTTGTTGTCAAGGCTAGCCTTGAACCCATAGCAGTCCTCCTGCCTCTGCCTCCCAAGGGCTGAGAGTACAGATGTGAGCTACCACACGTGGTATTGTGCTAGGTGGTGCTGGCAATCGAACTTAGGACTTTGCACTTGCCAGGCAGATGCCAGAACCACTGAGCTAAATCCCCAGCCCCCAATATTTTATTAGACCCAGTGGTCATAAAAATTACTCTGCCATTTTCTGAGTACTTCCTGTTGATTTCTTGAGGTACCATGTCATGGATCATAACAGTTTGCAGATTAGCACTGCCTGGTGTCACACCCCAGTGCCTCACACCGTGGTAGTTGCAGTTCTGAACTCCCCGCTTTGTCAAGAGCTACATGATACCATACATACACACTATGTGACACACTGTAGGGGACCAGTAATTCTAGTTCCCCCGACAGCACAGTACAGTGAAGAGGCCCCACCCATTGGCATTCAGGTAGGAAAGCAAGAGGAGAAGCTACCCAGGAGGGATATGGCATGCCTAGAGCTTCCTCTGTCACTAATGAGACCTTTTTAAATATTTGCTTATATTATTCACCGTACACATTATGAATTCAGATTTTGGTTAAGTAGAATTATGCTCTTACTAATTTCCTTTATTTATTTCATACAGAAATCAAGAGGTTGTTATAGAAATCCCTTTTGAGACATCTCCAAAATCTTCCGCTCTTCAATGGCTCACTCCTGAGCAGACTTCTGGGAAGGAACACCCGTATCTCTTTAGTCAATGCCAGGTAAAAATGGTGCCAGAATGGCTTACAGTGCAGGAAATTCCCGGCACAGGAAGCTACATGAAGCAAGTCTTATGAATCTGTGGGCTTTAGCTAATATAGTTTTTTATTTTCTGTTATACAAATAATATATATTTTGATGTATATCCCTTGCTATTGATATAGTCATGTACTTTTAGAAATAAGCTTTCTTTAGTTTGAAAATAATCTACCTAAATTGAAGTCAGGGTCTTACTTACACTCACATCCCCAGGCCTTGGCGTAAAACTCAATAAATAACCATAAAACAAAAATTAGTGAAACAGCAATAATAAAATAAAACAAAAACAATAATACCAAAACAATACAAAAATGCTAACAGTTAAGCAAAAAGTGAAAGATCCAGTTGCTAAATTGCTCAGAGATAATCCGCACTGAGTGTGAAATATAGCCTTTCTTGTACATTTACAAGACTTTATAGTTAATGTACCTTTAAAATATGATTTAAACTACTTTTGTTAGCTGTTTTCAAACTAAGGATAAATAACCATACAAGTAGTAGTGATCTATCACAAAGATAACTAGTTCTGTTAATAATAAATAACTTACTATTAAAATTAATGGAACTAACTCATTAAACATTGCCTGCATTCCCAGATTTTGTTTTAGGTACTTTATACAATCATCTTTCTATTGCTGTGTGATACGAATCATGTTAGGCTTGTTTGGAGTAAAAAGTATAACAAAGCCTGATTTAGACATGTTTACTTTGTGTGGCAGCTTAGAATGTCTTTTGAATCTAGGAAACCTCCTTTCAATAATCCAGAACAGATAACATGTTTTGGGCAAGAATGTAACTTATCTCTTAGTCATATCTGAATTTTAGTCAGTATTTCTCATAAACTGTCCATAAGCCAAAGTTATGAAGAAATGTAGTATTAGTGAGCCCCATGAATGTAATTTTAAATATATTATGTCATTTTTTGCAACAGTGTTTGAAATACAGAAGAGATTTTACTAACTTAAATTATTGGAGGTGACAGGAATTATGTAGATGTGATTTTTGTTTAATGAATTTGCTTACGGTAGTTCTCTCTATACATGTAGTTAGAGTTTGGTCTTATCCAGTGAAGTATGTATAAAAACCTGTTTGGTTTTTGCCAAGCTGTTGGCACGCTATCTGCCTAGTACACATCATAAGGAACTCAAAAGGCCTTAGAACTCAATTTGGGAGATATGTGGTTCTAATTTAATTCAGCCCATCTAGAGGTCATCTGGGAGCCCCGGTCTTTGGGAACTGTCTAGATCTGGTAACATCTAGTGTGGGGATTTTAAGGAAGTCTAAGATTTCTAACCTCTTCAGAGAAGGATATTAGTATCAGTATTCCTATAAGCTGGGTGGACCGTTTCCTTTGCTTACCAGCCGTAGACACAACAGATCAGCTTGTGGCGCTGTGGGTTCTCTGGCTAGTCTTGATGGAAACAGCATTTAGGAAGGATCGGTGTGGAGGTGGAGAAACACTTTGCATATGAGAAGAACAAATATGTGTACAGGATATTGAGAGATGCTGTTCTTCCTCCTTCCTTTTCTTCCTTGTTTCTACTTTCAGAGTTTGCTGCAAGATTGAAATGTCAGGGAAACAGGAACATTTCTCACAGTATTTTCCTCAGAACACTGGCATCCTATTAGATGTAGATAGCTAACCAGTGGGCAATGGGTTTTGTGTTCAAATAAGTGCAGGGACTCAAACCAGTTTCTTTGTTTTGTCGGAGGTCTTTTTAGAGTTCATTCCGCTGCAGCGCCCTTGTGCGTCAGGCTCTGAAGAGCTTTGCTCTGGGCATTGATGTTAGGCTTCTTGCATGTTTGTGCATTGAAAAAAAAAACTAGACAGAGGCTTTCCTGAGTCCTATTCCTGCACCCAGGTCATTAAATGAATGATCTCTAAATGAGGAGTTGTATATAGTATGTGCATTACAGTACTAGAGTTTGCTCCGTGCTTATGCCGAAACATGACATCAATTAAACATGACATCAATTAAATTAATAATCTGATGTTTTTATCAGATCTGTTTTTATTTTTAAAAAGAATTTGTCTAGGAACAGTGCTGTAATTTTAATTATTCCTTAAGGTCCAATTTATGAGAAAGAAAGATACAATAGCGGTTTCTTTTTGCTTCCTCCCCTCCCAGGCCATCCACTGCAGAGCAGTCCTTCCTTGCCAGGACACTCCTTCTGTGAAATCAACCTACACTGCAGAGGTAAATGTCCTGAACTATTTGCTAAATTAAATGATCTGTAAATGTGGTATAAGATAAGCAGAGATGATAATCAATTTGAGCCGCATATATTTTACCTAATCAAAACCTACTCAAAGTATATAAAAAAGAGGCCGTGAACCTCATTTTGAATCTCAGCTTTATGAGCAATTTTAAACTTTATAAATGTGAAAAAAGGAAATGAATACCATTTTCATTTTTAATGGAATTCAGAAATCTGGATCTAAAGATAAGAATTTGGTCCCTTTTTTCTTTAACTCTTAAAAATTGATGTCTGCAGGATAAAAATTCTATAAAGGCATGCGATAGCCATGAAAAAACTACCTCGGAATCCTAATGGATGTATAATCTGGGTGGTGTCCCATCATAGTTCCTGCTGGGCTTTTGGGGGAAAAGGGAACTACAATTAACATACAAACACCATCCAAAAGGCCGGAATGGCTCAGACTAAATCAACAAAATGAGGACCAACCTATATGTATGGAGGCTTCTTGATTCCCACACTATCCCACATCCACACCGCATCTCGTGAAGTGCGGTAGAATATTATACTTGGAGACAAGAAACTCCAGGGTTCTGGACTCTTTACCACTTGGTCTGTGTGACTCTGGTCAACCTTTGCAGTCCACAACCTCAATTTGCTTACGTACGTATCACTCACTACCTATTACAACTGTTTTGTATCACAGTTGTCTTATTACTTAAGTGAAAGGAGGACATGAAAGCCAAGTATTTCTTGCATAGTGATGGTCATAGCACTAGTTCAAGGCCCTCTGATTCTCTACCTCGCTCATTAATCATGTGGAGTCCCAAAACAGACAAGGCAGGCATGGGACAGAGCAGACACGGAGAAGCGTCTCCCTGCACCACTGATGCAGGAGAGCCCTTTATTCTTAGAAATATTAGATTAGAAATAAGCCCCTGATTAGAAATAAGCCTCTCTGAGTCTTTCCCCCATAAGGAGGGGGAATCTCCCATGGAGATTTCTAGAGAAAATCATCTTGTAGTTTTTGTTGATAAATATTAGGGGGGTTTTTTGTAGTTTTTGTCAATAGATACTAGTTTTTCACAGTTACTACCTTTAAATGTTCTATTTATAACTCCCAAGTGTGTGTTTGAGATATAAAATTTATTCAGAACTGTATTCTCTGTTGGTTTTGGAACCATGATGGTAAACAGAGCTGGCTACTATTGTAGGCATTTATTTTATTCTTGGCAGCAAACCTGTGAAATCATACCCATATTTGATGGGGAAACTGAGGCTCGGGAGCTTATTTGCCCAAGTCCCTATAATAAACAGGCAGTAGAGCTGGGGTTTCAGTCTAGTTTCTACCAAAACTCTGCTTGTACTATGCTTTATCAATGAACAGATATTTCATGTTCATTTTTAAAGAAGCCAGTTTTATATATCGCTAACTCCATTTACAAAACTGATATTTGAATATTTTTGAGAACATGGTTGGTTTGTTATGTGGATAGCCAAGAAGCAGGAAGGATCACTTAGTTTAAGATATATAGAGTCTTTTATTTATAACTGGAGGTGACTTTTCTCCTTGCTTAGGTGTCTGTCCCTAAAGAACTGGTAGCACTGATGAGTGCTATTCGTGATGGAGAAGCTCCTGACCCAGAAGACTCAAGCAGGAAAATATACAAATTCAGCCAAAAAGTAAGGTCATAGAATTTCGATAGCAGAAAGAGGTTGCTGGATAGGTTTAGCAGGAAGGGCCTTGACTCCATTCTCCCATTCCATTAAGTAGCAGGCTTTCTGGTTTTTAAGTCATTACGTTTCTGCCTGCCCTGAGCTACCATATGGGATTGTGCTATGCAGAGTGCTTGTAAATGGAAGAGCTGCCTCAGACCTGGAAAGTACCCTGTTACTGTGCTATAAGTTCAGATTACTGCACACCTGGTTCTTGGGTGTGTATCTTTGATCTTCAGCGAACAGAATGTCCACATGTGTGCGCACGC